>CAJUYG010001005.1:18981-42910 GCA_910591675.1 Galerucella calmariensis | reverse complement strand
TAGAATTTGGGAGTTATTTCCAATGGAAACTGGTTTATTTCCCATTATTAGTAATTTTTGATATCATGCGTGTACTCTATTGCAGATGTTTTAAAATCGATTTAGCATACAATTTAACAAAATTGTTAATTGCATAAAAAGTATAATACCTAGGTATCGGACACCTTCATACCATTCGGAAGACGACATTTTTTTGAATATGATGAAGTATTAAAATACAGGGTGTTCAATTTAAAATAAGCCTGATACTGCACATTGAATGATCTAATAATAAAGCTGAAAATTCTGAACACTCTGTAAAAAGATATTTAGTATTCAATCGTCGAATACATTCAACTCCTGTCCAACTATTTATATGTAAAAGAAAATTTGCTAGAATTGGTTATATCAATGAGTTAATAATTTTTTTCGAAATGTTCACATTTTTAAAAAAGTCAGCATAACTCGGAACCCTCTGTATTTAGGTATAGGGAACCATCATGAAGGAGCCTTTTATTTTTTGGGGGCAATCAGAAAATGAAATAAAATATAGGGTGTTCCATGGGAAAAAATATAACTTTGATACGCCACACTTTATTGGAACAAAATTATAGTTTAAGTTTTAGTAAAATTTGTGGTATGAAAAGATTTTCCGAAAAATTTATATTTTCTGCGATATTTGTCTGGTCCCGGACTTTTGCGTCATAGATTGTTAATGTTCTTCTAACACATTACGTTGGAAGAAATGGAAAAAAGGCAGGTATGTGATAAATCCTAGTTAAAATATCACAATAATGAACCGTTTAGGGATATTACAAACGTTAACCATAATATTTGACTTAAAAATATTATTTAGTTTATGTTTAAAGTACGCGCAAGCGCGACCTATCAATCGGGAGAAATTACATTACGCAAAATGGGATGCAAACGTACCTCTGGTATCGGCAATGTGTCTTACGTATTTTTCTAATGTCTCACTGACAGTTCTCGTTTGGTCTGTACTTTGTGGTTTACGGTCAATTATTATTTATAAAAAGTGAATATTAATGTAATATTTATTTAAATAATATAAAAATATGCCTAGATACACGGAACAACATCAGCATTTTCAAAGATCTCAAGCTATTTCAGATAAAAAAGAAGCTGGATACGATCCTGATTATTTTGGCGTTGGATATCATACCATTTATTTGCGATATTTGGGTTTTGGATTGAATTTATAATATCAGATAGGGAGACGGTATCATCCTCTGGTGGGAAAATGGTTATTAAAAATTTAATTTAAAAACGAGGTCAAGTTAAACGTGAATTAATAGTGAATTTTCATAAAGGTCATTCCGAAATAAAGAATCCAACAAAAAAGTGTAGTAATCTTTCTAGTTACCTACGCCAAGAAATTAGCTCTGAGCTTAGTAGAACTTATCAGTGAACGTTTCAGGCTTGCCAGAGCTTTATATTTTCGATAATGTCTTCTACACTATAGGTGGAGAGACATTCAGTGTAGTTGTTGGGATAGGAGAAGATATATTGAATATGGTGTGATAAAAGTTTCTTTGAATATGGTAGCGGCAAATATTTTCATAGTAAAAACGTCTAAATCAACACTCACTCTATGTTTCATAACCATAACCACTAATTCCTTCTCAAAAATATATTCAAATGAAACCCCATCTAAACCTCATGGTAAATCCCTGCTCACAGAAATATTTTATTGCTTAAATCTATCTACTTCCGAGCAAACAAATTTATCTCTTTATGTTATAAGTACTTAGGAACCGAGTGTTGTTTTGTTATTAAACAGTGATTATTTATTCAATATTGAATTCCCGAATTCATATTCCTTTTCATAAACGATTTGTTGACAGCTTTTTAATGAGCCATCATTTATATATATTTACCTGCTATCAATATCAGATTATCGAACGGTGTGCCCCATTTTTATTTTGTTGGTGACTCAGTGTGTTAGTGAATTCAATTCAATTCAATATGAGATTTTATCGGGAAAGTGAGGTTAGGAGCTTTAAAATTAAAGTGAGAAGAAAAGAAGAAAGAAAAATTGCTGCTGATGTCGTGCCGGTTGAAGGAAACAATTCAAATTTTCGAAAACTGAGAGGATCAACACTTAGGGCAGTACACGTATCAAGGCGACATTGCTTCAACCAAAGTAGAAGCAAAAGCTTAGAACGCGATGTTGAAGAAATTTCAAAGCTACTTGGAAATCTTAACACCACCAATAATAATCAAACAAAATCTTATGATTGTGGTGATGTTTCTTCGAAAAAGGTTATTTCTTTCAAAGAGAGTGGTCGGCACGCATCACGACGCAAACAGCCGTTTCCAACGAAATCAAAAAGTTACGAAGTGAAACTAGATAATATGAGAGATGTTATTGCAAGAGTGGTAGCAGCAAGAAAAATTAGATTGCAAGAACGTGTTCATCAAAGGAATGTGTCTTCTACTAGTGTCAGTAGTTCTAAATACAAAATTTTGAGTTATTTTAATGAAAATATGTGATGATATTATAAAGTAAAATAGTAGCTAGAGTGGGGAGAGAAAGTGATAATAATCATGGTGGGACCATATTAGTTCTTCATAACAAAATTTTCAAAAGACTATGTAAGGTAACTCTGATATTATGTCAATAAAATTTCATATAAAAATCTTTTATGACAATTTCATTGATTATTTTTTTCACTTGTCAAAATCTGACATTTTGGTGGTTTTAACCAATAGCAATACATTATTCTAGCCAATCATTCGGTATTATACTGATAATTCTGCTTCCTCATCGATAAAACCTTGTTTACATCGAAACGTCAAAATTTTACTTTGAATTTGTCATTATTGACAACTAAAAGTGCTTCGAATTTTATTGAAAAATGAACAGAAACCGATTGAGTGCCATCACCCAAGAGAATATTGAACATTCAGGTAATACAAAATTATAAATTGTTGAAAAAAATAATCTTCCCAAACACAACTCGCTCTTCAAATTGTGTCTCATAATTTTTTATTTTCATCACTCAAACTTGTTTATTTGAGGCAAAAATATTCAAACAAACCGAATTTAGATAAAATCCCTCGTCCTAACGGACTCGTGAGCTTATCAATCGGTTTGTTTTCATATTTTTGCCGAATAAACAAGTTTTCGTGGAAAAGAAAAAATTATCGATAAAATTTGAAGCACTCGTGGTATTACCTTTGATAATTTTTTACTGAATATAGTAACCAATCAAATTACTTAACTTCAAGTCTTGTGTCAAATTTCATCCAATCACCGCTGTATTGCAGCGATAATATACCCTACATGTGGTGTTTTCAGTTTGGTGTTTATTTTTTATTAAAAATTAATTAAACGTCAAACTGACAAATGGATTAAAAATGTAGCGAATATTTGGTATTGCATCTAACCATTCAATTAATTTACCAATTGTACTTCTCACAACTGTAGTTTTGAATAAAAATGAATAATATTTGTTTGATTATTACTAATAAATTATTAAACGTTAGATTGACAAACAAATTTTTGATATCTACAAAGTAAAAAATTATCTTATCGAATACTCCTCGGGTCTTGATAAATACTCAAAATTTTGTCGTAGAGAATCCTTCAAGCGTGTTGCTCGAAGATAATAATCAAGCAACACGCTTTCAGCATTCTCTATGACAAAATTACCTCGGTATTATCAAGACCCTAGGGGTATTACTACTGAAAATTCCACACATGTTATTTTTAACCAATCAGAACGTGTGTTTCTGACAGATCACCATGGCGACGGATGAATTTTAGTGGAAATTTTTTCCTCATGGGTACCCAATAGCGAATTATACTGGAAATTTTTTTCGACGTTTATAATGACAGAATATTTTTTTTGCCAATCTAATTTTTATTTGTTCACATGATAATTTTGATTCATTTTAACTACAAGCTTAAAATGTTTTCTAAATTCTTTGGACTATTATGATTAATATTTATATTAAAAACCTTCTGTTTTGCAAGTACTTGATGAAGACGAAAATTGATGTTGTTGGAAATAAACACATTTGGTATGGAATTTTCTTACCTACCAAAAACCACACGAGGTCAAATTAAAACCAGAACTTTTTTCGAGCTCATGAATATTTTGAGAATTATCTCGAGTCGAAAACTACGAGACCTCTAGTGTTAATACTACTGAACATTTTTTGACATCTCCAATAACCAATAAAATTTTTATTTTTTATCATATCCCAATCATGTCAACATTACACTGAAAATTTTTTGACAATTCCAAAAACCAATCAAATCTCCTCATTTTATATCATATGAACAATCTCAGCCAATCATGTCAACATTACAGTGAAAACAGACCATGGGCAATTTTCACACGTTGCTATGGATACATATTGATTTATTTCGATTTTGAAGTTTCGAATATTTAATATTTCGAAATGTCACGATTTGGTTGTAATACTGAAACAAAAAATGTTCTATCCGAATAACCCTCGGACATTGATAAATGCTCAAAAATTTTATGACAACTTTCTCAAGCTTGTTGCTTGTAGGCAACAGACCTCCGCCTACGGCGTCGGTCTGTTTCCAAGCAACAAGCTTTCGAAATCTGTCATAAAATTTTTTCGAACAATTATCAATGTCCTTGGGTTATTACTACTGATAACAGACCATGGGCTGTTTTCACGTTGCTATCTATGGACACATACCTATTGATTTATTTCGATTTTGAAGTTTTAAATATTTAATATTTGGAAATGTCACGATTTGGTTGTAATTCTATAATTGGAAAAAAATTTCTTTCTTTCTCTTTCTCAAGCTTGTTGCTTGGAAACAGACCGACGCCGTAGGCGGAGGTCTGTTGCCTTCGAAATCTGTCATGAATTTTTTTCGAACAATTATCAATGTCCTTGTGTTATTACTACTGAAAACACAATCAAAAAAACTTTTGAACCACAACCTGAAAGGAGTTGGTAGCTATGACATGGCTATCTCATGCGTTCTTATGACTAAGTTGTATAAACCATTACAAAACACGTGACTTTACAGGACGACCATATTGTGCTGTAGGTGAACTTATAGGTGTTATCGATTATTCACTTTTGGTTGCTAGTAGCAGCTCGTAGTGACTGAATTTCGTTCGTTTATTACCGGGCGTGACGCACAGTCTTACCTTCTCCTTCCCCTCGAGCACATACCGAAAAGTATGAGCATGGAGACTATATAAGGAGACCGAACTCCATGTATTTCAATTTTTGCACAAGGTAGAGGGCGCCAGCTAAGAATAAGAACCTTCACAGCCAATCATAAAACTTTAGTTCATCAAGTTTTATTGGTTGCAGGCTCCTTTGACAGTTCGCGGTTCACGTGTAAGGAAAGTGAGGTTAGAGGTAATTAAACCAAAACATTTTTTGGATAAGAAGTCCTTTTTTTGTCCTTTTTTTAAAAAATAACGAAAATTTTGATCGTTTTTGTGGTAAAATAATCAGCTGAATGTATTATACGAATATCTACTATCATGCTTCTTTGTTATCGAATTTAAGAACAAATTTAAAGGTCCAGCACAGTTACAATGAGTAAAACAGGTATTGGAAAAAGAAATTTGAAGAATAAAGTGAAAGTAAGTATATTCTAGAACCAAGTTCACCCCAATTACGAAAAATAAATTCAAGTTGAATTAAGGAATACCTATGTTCACATTATATATAAAGTTTTTCAGAATCTGGCTTCCTACATAGTAAAATATTAACTAACAAAAATATGAAAAAACGAAGAAGGAGAAATCAATTAAAATGCTTGGAGGCGGTGTATCATTTCAAATGTACTATATTGAATGGCCTTCGAATAATTTAGAATTGGAGCATCATATTTTGCAACTAGAAAAAAATAGTTTGAAAACATAGAAGGTAGGTATGTATTGATAAATGTTACTAGCCATAAGCTCTAAACACAAATTTGGACCTATTATTAAGAAATAATAAAACAATTACATAATTGATAATATCTAATATTTTAGGTTTTTTTCATTAACTTAACGAAAATATGAATGTTTCCAAACTGGTCAAGCCTTTAGAAGAAGAAATTATGAAAATGTTAAATACCTATACAGATTTTCATGAGAAGTACCTACCTAATCAACTACACACCATGTAACTTCTTTCACCTAAAAATAAAGTGTACAATCTGTATTTTGCCTCTTACTCGAAATCTACCTATTTTATGGCCTGTTATACTTATCTCACCTACTATGAGTTGGTAATAAGTTTACTGTTAAAGTTAAAATAAGGTAATAGGAAACTTGATAGATTTTCCTTGATTTATAGGATTACAAATGAACACATAGATATAATATATCTTGATACCAGATTGATTTTAGAGAAAATGCTCAACCATACATTCACTATTGAACCTGACATCAAATTACAAACCTCTAGTCTAGATTATGAAAAAAACAGTGTTGCTATTTTTCTAGGCATTACTGAAGCATTTTAAGGTGTTTGGAACTGTGGTATGTCCTACAAACTATATGAAGTGATATGTCATAAATATTTAAGACTACTTTAGTGATAGAGCATCACAAGTAAAAGTGCCAAACCTTTATCTGTTAACAAGGACTTCTGTAGGGCTCCTTGCTGTCCTATAATTTACTCTACAATCTATATGTGCTGGTACAACTACCATTTTGCAATAGTGGTTTAACATGTGGAAGTTAATGCCTGAACAGGTTTTCAATATAAGATATATTTAAATAATTTCCATCACTCAAGAAAATAATTGTTTCAAGTAGGAACTTTATTTTAACAATACAAAAGTTTGATTCCTAAAAGCAAACACAGTGGAAAGTCACCAATTATTGTGAAATACATGAGTACACAAAATATATATCTGTTGCTATTCATTAACTCAGCTGCAAAAACATTCACTACACTATTTTCATGATATTGATGCTTTTCCATAATTGCCCAGACTTGAATTACTTGGCTGTAGATTGGCAAGGAATAAGTGTCATCGATTAGTTTCAATGCCTTATGGTTTCATTAATCCCTATTGGTAAAGTGCACCAATAATTGTAAAAATAATTTTGTTCTATTTCTTGAATATACCTATTTGTTTGAATTCATGTTCTCACCTTATTTATATTTTCATTTCCTATTTTTATCTGAATATCAATTGAATTCATATTTTTCTGTATTAAACGCATATACTAGTACTTCCATCAGATTAGTTTCATAACTCAGTTCTTATCAACCTCTAGTTTTTCTTCAAATCATTGTTCACCTTTCTTCTTCCTGATCTCTTATAATATACTAGTATAGAACAGAATAATAATATCAGCAAAAGTGAAGTATTTTTTGTGCAATTGTGCTTTTTCTATACTTCTCACAAGTGGGGTATAATTATAATTTTGATTCAAGATAATAATTATATATCTCCTACTTTATTTATCTGAATATTTTTGGTTATTGAAAAAACTCTAGTTTTCTTGAAATAAATTCAATTTGCATCTTCGTTTTATACCTAATCTGCACTACCAACCACTATTGCAATGGCTTCCAACAACGAATACCCTGCCTATTTTAAATAATTTTTATATGTATTTCTAATTCTTAAATTGCATTTTAGTAATGTTTACTATTGGACTACTATCATCACAGAGTACACCATCTAACAAGAGACGAAAGCTTTGTCGGTTCCTTTGAAGTTGGACTCGAACGGAAATACGTCGAGACTTTGACAGATAAACTACATAAAACCATAGAGTACACCATCTAACTAAGGCAGTGACAACCAAACCACAGAGTATTGAGTAACTGACGGGAACGATCGAACGGAAGTGTCGACCATGTGTCGACTTGACACTGACAGATAAACTACATATTTCACGCATGTGCACAGAAAATTGCGATCACGAAAACGGCTTTCATTCGCCTCTTGTTAGATGGTGTACTCTGTGCTATCATCTATAAAAAGTAAGGTTATTGTAGTTTCTGTCAGAAATGGGTTCTTAAGGTACAATGCGCACGCTGCGGTCAAAAACCAAACTACTTAGAAAGACGATTTTGAGGACATATTTGTCAATTTTCCCGTATGAGTCAGTTCTCCTATGAGTATGAGCTTCACGCATGCTTCACGCCACGGACATTAAATATTTGACGTTTGACCGGTTTGACGTTTATTTAAAGCTTAAGATTGTGCCGATTACGATTTAAACCTCACTAAAAATATATAAATATGCAAAATTATATTATCAGAAACATTATAATTGAAAACTGTTCTTCTAACAACACAGGAAATTAATTGGCATTGGCACATGACAATTGGTTTTGAGGATCCTAAAAAATCGTGTTCGTGACGACTGAGGCGCCACGCACAAGTGCTTGAAGCCCAAATAAACGAAAGCAACATAAGTGTCTTCGGATGTGTTATTGAAGTAATTAAAAAAAAGTAGCGTAAAGAAGTCAATTGGTTGTCAGACTGACATTGTAAATCATCGCTTCGTTAAAACAGCCGGATATCTAAAAAAAATACATCTTTTTCTCCCCGCATTCCACGCTACAAAATGATGGCATTTTAGATACGTTCAAGGACTAATTGTTAATTAAAGTCTAACTACTATTATTCGTTGTTTACCAGTAAACAATGAAAGCTGAATAGAATATGTGCCCTCTAGCACAATATGGTCGACCTGTCATTATGGAATGGTCTATATGGAAAATTAAAGCTAGTCTTCATCTACAGCACTTTATTGTGAAAATTTCCCCCTCATCATAGGCGTACGATCAAATTTTTATAAGGGAAGTAATTCATTTGTACCAATTTCCATATCATAGGCGTACGATAAAGTTTTTCAAATGTGTTAATTCATTTGGGTTGTCTAGCCCAACAATATTTAACTATTTTGCAACGTCCAAATGCTGCTTGGAGATCCACCCCAATGAATTGATTAAGAAAAAATTATGAGTATATTTTATTCAATTATTTATTATTTAGAAAAAGTGACATGCTTTATATGACGATGAACAAGATACAGACTAAGTAGAGAGGGAATCATTAAATAAAAACCACCTCCTCACTTCTTAGAAATCAGACAACCTGGGACATGCCACAAGACGGTATGATGAGAAAGTATAACTTTTCAAAGAAATTCGTTACGGAAATGAGCAACAAGAAGAAATGGGATCCAAATACCATTACCAGACTTGGAAATAATGCCATTCAATGGTACACAGACGGCTCAAAAGCAATAGAAGGAACTGGGATAGGAGTGTTCGGGCCAGGAACCAAACACTATGAAAGCTTGGGAAAAACCCCAAGTATCTTTCAAGCGGAAATCCACGCCATAAAAAAGTTCAACATTGATAAAGGATACAGAAGACAAAGGATTATCATAATGTCGGATAGTCAAGCAGCCATTAAGGCACTGAGCTCTTGTGTAATCAGTTCCAAAATGGTGTGGGAATGCCTAGACAAACTCAATGAACTAGGCGAGAACAACATAGTCACCTTACTATGGGTTCCAGGACACACTGGAATAGAAGGAAATGAAATAGCAGATGAACTAGCAAAGAGGGGGACTGAAATACCTTTCTGGGGGCCTGAACCCTTTTGCGGAATCAGCCCCAATGTAATATTGGAAGAAATAAGTGAAGCCGGGAAAAAGAGAAGATCTGGCCATTGGAAAGATCTAGTAGGGCTTATACAATCAAAGACTCTTCTGGGTGACTACAACCTGTTGAGATCAAAAGAATGCATAAGTCAAAGTAAAACTGCGCTAAGAGTTTTAACAGGGATCCTAACGGGGCATTGTCGCCTGAATGGGCACCTGAAAAAGCTCAAAATACTGGAGGAAGAAGAATGCAGATTTTGTGAAATGGAAGAAGAAACCTCCATCCACATACTTTCCAACTGCACAGAATCCTAGAGCACAGCACCTGGGAGATTACTGGATAGAAGAGGAACATTTGCCTAAGTTGAAGCCTGCAGACATCCTAAAATTCCTCCGGGTAATAGGACTGGAGGAACTACTAGTTTCTGAGACTCTCCTCAGAAACTGAGTAGAAGTAAGGGGGCACAATAGATCTTTTAGGTCTCAGTGAATGTCACCCCAAAAAACACACACATACATACATAGATACATATATGACGATAAATTTGTAATAGATTTTTTTATAAGAAAAAATATTTTAAACACAAAAAATGTAATTTTAATGTCTATAGGCGAACACATGAAACTTTCAATTCCCAACCTAGGAAGTTGTATTTCAAATATTTCCTCCAATATAATAATTCATGTATAAACATGGTATTTATGAATAATAATTTAATTATTCACAATAACCGAGCAGATGGCGATGATTCAAATTCCAATAAAACTTTTTAAAATAAAATGGTTACTTAATACATTCTTTGCATTAGATAGTTTGAATTCGTGCTACATTATAATTTAGCATAACGTGAAAGGTGATTCTAACATAATGTTATTTCTTGTTAATTTAATTAAATGGAACATCTAAAATGAAGTTTATCGATGTTTTATCTATAATAAATGATTATAGCTTCTAGTTAAAGATATAATTGTGAATTTTGTGTTTAATCTCTTTTATAAATACTTCCATAAATATTGATAATACCCAAAGACATGATATTGTTAATGTCTAAGTGATTATAACTGTTTGCGGAAAACATGTATTATTTCTGCCAAAATACTTGGACAAAAAAGGATTAACTATTCTTAGCAACCCTTTAGATATTGTTAAAATATTTGTAGATCAGTTTACACCTGATATTCAGAGTAATTCCAACTTGAATGTCAAAATTAACCTCAATAGTCCTTATTTAGTTTGTAGAAGTGATGATAATTAAGAATTTGGCAAATAAATACTCCTGTGGGGTGGATGGCATTCCGGCAACTATACTTAGATGATAATATGTAGCTGAAGATGTTGCGAGGCCTCTGTTATGCTCTCCTATGAACTTGGCATTTATGACTTGTCACTTCCCAGATAAACTTAAGCATTATTCCTATCAATAAAAAAGGTTCAAAGCATACTTTCACGAGCTATCACCCTGTATATTAAATCCTTATGGCTTCTGTTACACTTGAAAGGTAGAGGGTGACACAGACATACACTTCCTATTCATGTCGTCCTTCAACATGAGAATCATATGCATCAACATTTGGAACTAACCTAGCAATGGACTTAGATCAGATAGTTGTTGAATATTATGGAGAAAAGAGAAAAGTCAGAGAAGTGCAAAGTAAAATTCCTCTTATTTAAGTATTTTCTTAGTATAAATTGAATAAAAGGTCAGTGACTACTTCATGTAAAAGGGATTACTTGTGGCCATAAGCAAACTCTTCTGGTTTGAAGTAGTTACTTAAAATATAAGGATTTTTCCAGTACTGGCTTATTTTTATTTGAATAAAAATAAGATCTGTCTTTAATTAGTAAGTTAGAACTTGACGATTATAAAGGTTCCTATAAAGCATCCTTTTTTCCTACGGTAGTTGCTAGTATATTGTTAAACATGGTGGACTTCATAAATGTTCGTAACAGGAAGAACTATAGGAAGAGAAGAAGCATCAGCACAAGCAAATCTAAGTTCTTGTTGCGTTTTGAAAGTGAAAGTGTAGACTATATTTCGGATTATTTTTTACCAGAGAAAGATGAATCCAGAGGAGGTGCACTTGCATCTCGGCAAAAGATGGAGATATTCCTACGATATGTTAGTAATACCGGATTTCAAACAGGTATTGGTGAGGATTTTGGCGTTCATCATACTACAGTATGCAAAACCATAAATGAAGTAGCTAATTGTATATTAGAAAAGGCCCAACATTGGATAAAATTTCCATCTAATCTAGATGCCATGGAAGAAGCAAGAATTAAATGCTCGAATCGATTCCAAATTCCTACAGTCATTTGTGCTGTAGATTGCACTCATGTTCAAATTAAAAAACCACCAGAATTTGGCGATGATTTTATTAACAGAAAAGGATTTGCTAGCATAAATGTGCAAGTAACTTGTGATGTTAATGAATTGATTACAAGTGTAGACGCTCAATGGCCTGGAAGTGTTCACGATTCCAGAATTTGGAAACAAAGTTCCGTATGTGAAAATGTGGCAAGATTTCGGGGTAATTTCTGCCTTCTCGGAGATAGTGGATATGGAATTGCTTCTTGGCTATTAACACCTTTTAAAAATCCTCAAAACCGAATTGAAGAATTATTCAATATCACTCACTCCAAGGAGAGAGTTGTAATTGAGAGAGTTTTTGGACAAGTATAGCGAAGGTTTCCCATTCTAAGACACAAGGTTAAAACATC
Source organism: Galerucella calmariensis (assembly GCA_910591675.1). Lineage (NCBI taxonomy): Eukaryota > Metazoa > Arthropoda > Insecta > Coleoptera > Chrysomelidae > Galerucella > Galerucella calmariensis. The sequence continues at coordinate 30,610 of CAJUYG010001005.1, read as the reverse complement.
TTTGTCAAAAGTTACAAAATTCAAAAGATTTTTCCAGTATTTACTTTCGAGAGAGTTCTAGTTTTTATTCAAATAAAAATAAGTATTAGCTTCTACTTATAAGTTTTGGCTTTTTCTTGCTTAAGTTATGACTTGCAAGTTAATACTTTTTTTTATTCAATATACCCATGTCGAAGCATATTATGTTATCTATGGCATATACTACGGGCTAAAAGTAGATACTACAAGCAGTGTAGTAAATACTTCAACGTGAAGCAGATTCTACCGGAACTGACAAGATGCTTCATGATGGAGCAGATACTTTGAAGTATATCCTTAAATTTGTAGTATTAGCATGTACTTCGTTTTTATTCATACCACCCAATAAGAATGACCCCAAAAGTCTTATAGAGTGTTCAGGTGATAATTTTATGCCTTTATTGCATGACATTATCCCATCTCAGGTTAGGTAAGTTTCTTGGATCATGAAAAGAACTATACAAACCCAGATAACAGGTAGAATTTAGAAATAAATCATTCTTCATGAATTAACTGTTTTCTGGTAGGCTTCGACTTCACAATTTGCTACCAACTAATATTAAAAACGTGTAAACCTTAATTTTTTCAAAACTCTTACAACTCCAAACTATTTATTTATTTTTTCTGAGAAACTATATCTTCTTCAAAATATATCGTAGCTTATCTCTTCAGATTTTTATCTGTAATAGTTATATCGTTACATCAGTTCAGTGTGTACCTATTAAAGAAACCAACACAATAATTTGCTTTACTAAAAATTTAGACAACATTCAAAAGTGACCGGAACTTTTAGAAAGCCTTTCACTGATTCTATATCAGTCACGCCCGAGAAAAAGGTATAAGAGTCGACCGCGGAACAATCGTATCATCAGTCTTAGATTTTCATCGTAAATTAAATCATTATGAAATCAGTCACAGTAAGTGTAAAATCTTTTATTCAATTTTTTCCAAACTAATTGGTGGTTAACACAGTGTAATACGATTTTAATTGCGCAAAGTTTTTTATCGGTTGTGATTATTTTGTAGCAATTTGTAGTGGTGTGTATTTACAATGGAATAGGGGTGTATCATGTTCAAGGATGGTGTTTACAGGGTTCTCTTTCCACAAAGCTCAGACGATTTCAAAAATTTTATTAATATTTTCCAGAGAATAATTTCAGCTTCAACTATAGTGAAATATTTTTTTGTCCTGATACCTTTTTATTTATATATATTATATATAATCATAAACCCGTTTGTACCCGCTGTGGGTGTCGGGTGTGTCGCTTATTCGTGGACAAACTTTCGACATTCCTTTTTATTTCTAGCTTTTTTCGCCGCCTCTGTCCATGTAATTCCTTTTTCTTTTAAAATTTCGGCTATTGCGTTATCCCATGTTTTCTTTGGGCGACCTCTTTTTCTCTTGCTTACTTCTCTAGCTTGCCAAATCCTTTTTGCTGGTCTACTGTTCTCCTTTCTACAAAGGTGCCCAAACCATCTAAGCTGCTGTTTTTCGACTGTTTTTAGTATTGATTCTATGTTTAGGTTTTCCCTTATTATTTCATTCCGCATTCGATCGCTTCTGGTGACACCTTTGACCCTGCGTAAATACTTCATCTCTGTTGCTTGTATTCTGCTTTTGAGTGAGTTTGTAAGTACCCAGCTTTCACTACCATGCACAAGGATTGGTCGAAAGACTGACTTGTCCACATTCAATTTGGTTTTAGTTGTAATTTCTTTTCTTCCCAAGAAATTTCGATTAAGGGCCGGTTTTACAAGAGAGATTTATACTAGGTATATTTATACTGGGTATAAAGTTATACCAAAATTTATACCTAGAATAAAATTAGTTGGTTTTACGATGCTTTTTTACAACGGTATAGCAATTCTTACTCCAAGAATTGCTATACCGGTGTAAAAAAGCATCGTAAAACCAACCAGTTTTAAACTAGGTATAAATTCTGGTATTATAACTTTATACCCAGAATAACTATACCTAGTATAAATCTCTCTTGTAAAACCGGCCTTTAATGAGTAATATACTTTGACTGCTGCACTTATTCTCTCGTTCACTTCTGCTTCCTGTTTTCCATTGTTTTGTATATCTACTCCCAGATATTTGAAACTCTTCACTTGCTTTATCGGCATTTCATCAATTTTTATATTAAGGTGCTCTTCTTCTTGTCCCACCACCATTATATTCCTTTTTATTTAATTATTAATATTAAAAAAATTCAAATTTCAAAAATATCCACAGATAACCTCCTAGAATTATTAAAGTTCAATAAAACTTGGTTCAATTTTATTTTGAAGATTCTTTAAAGAATTATGACACTATATTTTTAAATTCGTATTCCATTATTGAGTTGTCGAGTGAAGTTTTTTGATTTGATACAATTTTCTATCTTTAGATTTTTGTTTAACCATCCAAACAACGTGATTTTCAAGACGATTCTTGTATTTCATCCTTTAGCCACCTATTTTCTTTTATCTCTTGTATGTATGTATGTTTACTGGGATAACATTCACTGAGACACAAGTGCAGCCGTTTTTGATTTTCCGAAGTCAGACGTTGCTAGGGAGCCTACCATTTCATTGCCCACAATACCCTTGTGCCCCGAGACCCACTTAAGAGCTACTCTATTATGGTTTGCCAAGGTTAACAGTTTTTGTAGACAGTCCTAGACCAGTGTATATCTGATCTGGGATCTAGCTTGACTTGATTTGGGGTCCCGCTTGACGATGCGTTTTCAAGTTACGTTTGTATTACATTTCATAACTTTTTTATAACGTTTATACGTTACTATGTGGTAGATTAGTAGAATTGCCAACTTAAACAATACTGTTTGAGCTACAGCATCTCATGCTAAAGCTGTTCTGTGGCATCATGTACTTCTAAAAGAAAACACTGCATCCAGCTCTGATTGAATCTGTTTAACTATGTCTAAGTACAATGCAGTTTTATACGTCTCTTATCTTATAAGACACAATTTTATTTAATTATTTCAGTCCTTATTTCGAGCAATATCGCTTATCCTTCTCTTCCTTTATTTTTTGTTGTTTTTCCTTCAAAAGTTCCAGTTTCTTCAGCTTAGAAATAAAGCAGCCGATCTATTGATAGTTCAGTCCTTAAGAGTCACATTTTTTCATACAACTACCCTTCTAGTTGGATGTTTATTGTTTCAATTTGTTTGTAAAGTAATTATCTCCTCAATGATAAGTTGGGCTGGGTTTAAATTTCAAATGAAGCATCTTTGGGTTATTAAATTAATATCCTTTCATTCTAACATGCTTCTGGGTCTACCGTGTAGGAGAAAATGACTCTTAAGCGTTCGGAAAATCTTCGTGTTTATATAATGCTGCACGTTTAACAGATGTTTTAAATGCAGGTAATATTGTTACATAAAAAGTATTGTGAATCCATTATATTGTGAAAATTTTCTTTATCGAATCGAGATTGAATTATAGCAGATAATTTTTTCTCGGTCACGACTCCAAGTGTTATTAAAAGTGAAAACACCTTTGCGTGGGAAAAATTTCAATGCAAAAACCTTATTTGTATGTTTTATATGTTCGTTTAAAGTTAGTTTTTACTGCTTTTTTCACACTTCCAATTTCTAAATTTCATATTCAATTATGTTATATATTCACATTGATTAAGTTACATAATATGCCATTTGTTATCCCATTCGATTTAGAAATGATATGTGAAAGTAAACACTAAATCATCCAAATAATAATTATACCATGAATCTCTTAATAGAATCTGCTCCGAAACGACTTCCTCTCTCACTTAAAAACGACAAAGTAAGTAAGTAGCTGGAGTCGATTTCTTTTGGAGTAGCTTGCTCCGGCTTCTTATAGTCTATGATAATTCATTTCATAGCGGCTTGAAAATTATAAAAAGTTGGGGTTTTGAGGCTTCAATCATTATCAAACAAAGTATCATTCTTTGTTTTAAAAGGAAACTTGCGTTTCTGAAATAGAAATAAAAAAGAACGGAGAGCAAGACAATGTTATGAAACAATATAATATTAAATGAAAAAGGCAGCAGCTGAGAGAAATATGAATATATAAGAGATCAGTGTTTTTGGAGGAAGAAAGATAAAGCAAACATAATAATTTTACCGGATGTATATGCGCAAAAGAGAAGTGGAAATAATATTAATATGATCCTATAATTCTACAGCAATTTGAGTGTCCACTTTTTCTCCCATATCTTGAAATAGCTGCAAATTTAATAAAATTATGATTACTTCAATATCATGTGACATACTTCTCATTTGAAAACGAACTACCTATTGAAGTGAAATATGTATTCGTTGTGATCTAGTATAGTTGACGGTAACCAGATTGTATTTTTCTTTGAAAATTTGAATAGATAGGCACAAAATACTTCCAATGGAAAAACTGGGCGGCATGGTATAGTGGACGTAATATTTTTAATGCAGCTGTATATCCTCTTCAAGTTATATTACGGACTATGGCGGTAACATATCGAATTACAGTCGAACAAAGAGCCGAATTACAATTTAAAAATAATAGAGACCGTCAAAAATCTGTCTACCAAAATTTGACACATTTTCTAAAGTGGTTAGCTCTTGAATCACTTATTTCATTTTCAACAAATATTCCACATTTTGCTAAATCTAAAAATGTTTCCCCTATTGGACATATTGGACATTTAATAAAAATACATATTTTAACTTTCATATGGCGTGCCGTTTTGGTATTTAATAACATCGTTTCAAAAGAGGAAAAAATATATATCTCTTCTTTCAAACATTTTTATTCCGTAATTATTCTGTTGAAGAATTAAAATTATGTTTTTCATAATAATAATACAGGAATTTCTATTATGAAAAGCATAATAGAAATTGCCGATTTAAAATTATGAAATACATAATGAAAATTCATGAATTCAAATTATGAAAAACATAATAGAAATTAAATTTCCATTATGTATTGAGATTGCCTATACTAATCTGATGCAAGTACCTGAAATCGGATAGTAAATGCATTACTGTAGAATAGGCAACCTCAATACATAATGTAAATTGAATTTCTATTATCTTTTTCATGATTTTAATTCTTGAATTTCTATTATGTTTTTCATAATGGAAATTCGTGTATTATTATTATGAAAAACATAATGGAAATTCAACAATTAAAATTATTAAAAACATAATGGAAATTAAGGAGAAAAAATTATTAAAATCATGATACAAATCCGTTTTGTATTATGTATTCAATAATTTTTATTCTTGAATTTGTATAATGTTTTTCACAATTTTAATTCTTGAATTTCCATTATGCTTTTCATGATTTCAATACTTGAATTTCAATTATGATTCTAATAATAATATTAATACACGTATTTCCAGTATGAAAAACATAATAGAAATTCAGGAATTAAATTTATTAAAAACATAATAGAAATTCAATTTACATTATGTATTGAGGTTGGCTATTCTACAGTAATGCATTTACTATCCGATTTCAGGTACTTGCATTAGATTAGTATAGGCAGCCTCAATACATAATGGAAATTGAAATTCTATTATGTTTTTCATAATTTTAATTCACGAATTTTTATTATGTATTTCATAATTTTAAATCGGCAATTTATATTATGTTTTTCATACTGGAAATTCCTGTAATATTATTATGAAAAACATAATTTTAATTCATTAACAGAATAATTAGGGAATAAACATTTTTGAAAGAATATTTTTGTTTTTAAAACGATGTTATTAAATACCAAAACGGCACGCCATAGACAACTTTAAGTTCGCACAATTTATATTACGGCCAGTATACCTGAAGTGTTCATGCTCATGCTTAACGCAGAAGAACTCCAATTGTTTTATTATTTGTTATTGAAAATGTTCGACTAAAGTTAGGTTAGATATTTATTCAGACTAGCTGTATAGTTTTACAGTTAAAGCGGCATAGAACGGTCAATTCTAAATAGTAGGTACACAGCAATGAAATTGAATAAATCACCATGACTTAGTCACTTCTCTCTAGTCTATTCAAACAACTTCCTATTTTACCGGCCAAGACGCCAAATTGCCCCATGTATACCACATTTGGCACCAACAGACGTGGTAAAAATTTAATTCAATTTTTATAACATCAAACCTTTTTGTTAACCTCTTTTTCCTTAAATTTGCGGAAAACCATGGATAAACACAAATGTTATCTATTTCCGCGTGAAAATAATTTGACGTTTGAACAAACTGGGAATGTATAAATGCTATTCGTGCAAACAGAATAAATTTAATCACGTCTATAGAATTGTTATTTTCCTTTTTATATATGGTAATCGTTCTGTAAAATGTTTGGAATGGAATATTATAAAGCCCACAATCTGTTCATTCGGTTGAAAATTATTCTAAACAAAAAAAAAACAGTTTATATGGGGATTATTGTTATAGGATTGCATATTTGAAATCAACGTGTGTTCTGAATAAATTGTCTAATGAAAGGTATATTTTAAGCATCTCAATTTATCATCCGGAATTTCAAACGTAATTCTAGATGGTATTAACTGTACTTTCCACTGAAAGAATTTTGTTTTATGTCTTAACTAACGACAAGTATGTAAAAAACAGACATTCGTTGAAAAAACTGAATAATGAAAACCTAACCATTGGTATTTAGAAAGTACCAAGAAAGTGTAAAGAGATTAATTATGTTTTTTGTCATATCTATTCACTGACCCATACAATGGTTGAGTTAATTTAACATTTTTTTTTAAATTTTAATCAAAATATCAATAAGTATTTGTCGTTTTTAATTTTATTTTCACAATTTTGTCATTAAAGTTGTAATCAGCAACTACGAAAACATATGAATACAAGCTCTGTCCGGCCATTCCAAAGCGTTGCTAAAAACAAAAAATTTAATAGTTTTTCTGGTATTGCATCCCTTTAGCAATACATTATCAGTGTGGTAGTGTAATCCCCGCTAAAGTTATGCAACAAAGCATCTTAAAGCCAAAACGCCATACCAGTACCTATTATACATGTTCATTGTGAAAATGACATGTTTGCCCCATTATGGAGGCCACTTGCGACGCCACAGAGGTAGAGCGTTTTGAAATCCTTGTTCTACAGCTCATTGTTGAAAAATATCACGAAACAACATCATGATGCATGTCCACAGTGCAAAAATTACAAGTTTCGGTCGGACATCTGATGTGTGTCACACGTGCAGGAAACGCTTTAGCAGCCATTAGCCATCCGCCCTCGTGCATCTAATAGTTTCGGGCAGTTAAAGCTCATTTTCCACCCTTGTGACACAATATACTATTTTGACCTCGAACCATAAGCTCCACTCCAAGTTAATTTTAATATAATAACATTACTTCTTCTACTCATAACAAAAGTAAACTAGCAAATATCAAAAAAAAGCTCATACTGCTGAAAAACTTGTTGGAATAACAAACCGTAGGTGAAAAATAACAACCTCACTTCACTTTGCATAACCCAATTTCTCCTGGTATATTCGAATGGCCTTTTTAAAATGTCAGTTGAAAGTCAAAAGTTCACAATTGTATTTGAAGAGTTTTTTGTTGGGCCTCGTTCGGAAAACTCCAAGTGTGTTTCTCTTTTTATTTTGCTTCGTAATATACTTTCTCGTATGTACTAAAATTGCTGTAGGATAAACAATATTTATTGACTGTCTGGTTAATGTGAAAATGAATCTTCGATCGACGGTACAGTATACGGTATCATTTTGTGAACTTTTGCTACGGAAGTGATTTGGAAGATTTCCAAATTGTTCGAAGGAAACTAATTTCCGAAGAAATGATATACGGCTTTTGCAAAGACATTACGTTGCACCTGTAAACATATTTCTTTAACGTCTACGGAATAAATGTGTCAATCGTATACAGGGTAGTTTTAGTTTGTCACTAATAATTTCATTTCACAGAATAATGCTGTTCTAACTGTTTCAGGTACCTATTTTTATCTTGGCTTTAGCCTTGCGAACGGGATTAGCGGGAGTAATCCAAGACCACAATCAGCAACAAAATTATGACCAGCAAAAACAAGAATCTGTAGATCATCAGGCCCAGTATGATTCTAATGATGTTGGAGGTAATGGAGAGCAGTTGACTGAACAAATCAGTGACGAGCATGGAGGAGGTAAAACTAAATGAATGTTTATTTTAACAGGTTCTTCAAGTCATGGGTTAGAGCAAGCTCCAACTTAAAAATCTAAAAACTGTTTAATTCAGGTTTAATCCAGTAAATGAAGGAGGAAAAAAAGGCAAAGTTAACATTAATGACGCCCTGTTTTCATCTTCCGGTTGGAAGTTGCATTTGGTACCTCATTAAACATGAGACAAAATTCTGCATGAAAACGCGTGCGAGGGCGGAGAAAATGGCCCCAAAAGACCAGGAAAATAGGGTTTCAGCCAATATCTCCTAAAATATGGCAGTTAGAGATTCTCGGTTCCGATAAAAATTGAAGTTCAGTTGATTTTCTACAAAAATGGTCGTTATGATTTTTTTCGCAACAATAATATTTTCTGCAAAAAAATCGGGTTGAAAAACCGGAAATTTTGAGACTTGTGAAATATGCAAGTTTTGTACAAAATTTGAGCTGGGGGGTGTTGGAAATCCATTATTTCCAATGTTTAGGATTGTGGAAACCAATTGTAGATGGCGCCACCACATTTTACAGATTGGGAAAATCCTCGGTGCCATAAATGAGAAACCCTGTAACCAGACACTTTTGATGGATATTTATGTTTCCGAGGGTCCTGTTTTCCTCACAGATGAGGCCTCAAGATATACTTATTAGGAAAACGGACTATAAGATTAATTCTAGCGAGATGGACCTCACCAGTGGACCTGAATCTAGCAACAATCAGCTTTGCACATGTGGCAAAATACTGAAGTTCATTAGGTTTTTGGTAAGGAAAACTGAAAATGCCTCAAGAGTGAAGAATATTCACCCAAGATACCCAGCAACAATTTCTTGCAGATTCTCCGCAAATTTTTGCAAATTTTTTTGCAACCAGACTGATTGAGGTTTTTGGAATAACGAGTTATAAACGTTCTTCATGTTTCATTTATTATAGAAAAATATATTTATTTTTTTATTTATTTATTTATTTATCAAAATATTACATAGAAAATTGGTTTGTAGCAGACGACACGAGCGCCACGTAGAGCACACGCGCGGCGAAGGACGGAGGAACGAAAGTAATAAATTATAGCGTATACATTTAGATATATTGGTTTTTCCCCGGGGTATCAAAGGTATGACTTCTATACGTCGATGGAAAGGTGGGAATTCCCCCGTTACACTAGTTAAGGTGTTAAGATGTTAGAAATAAAGAGCAGGAGGGAAAAAGCCACCAAAAAAAGTGCGTTTTTTCCTTGAGCCCGCGTTTTCTAATTTTATTGAGAAATGGACGACTTCGTCCAAAAAAGTAATTGCACAATCGAGAAGTAGACATTCTTAGCTTTCGAATGATGTATCATAGAGACCAATCGGACCATGTATAAATTTTTAATTGTTGGTTGTTCACAAAATTTCCCCGCGCTCCAAAAACAGCAAAAATTTGAGATTCAATAAATAACGGTTAAATGAAAATTAAAAAAAATTGGGGTATACAAATTTCAGGATATGAGGACCCATAATCAAGAAAATTTTGAGTAAATTAGTGCAATACAAAAAAAATAGGAACAAATTCTTAGCGAGGTCAAAATTGCCCGGGAGCAGAAAGTTTGACCCGTGTTCCGATATGGCCAAAAGATTCAAGCGTGACTCAACTCACAGGGTATGATAGCAGCAAAATTCCTCTTTCGCATGAACTTTGAATCATGAGAAAATATGCATTTTTCACAAACTTACTGAATAATTTGTCCCCCCGCTGATGTGTAAATACACGGACTGTGCTCTCCGGCATACAGCACAGAAGCTTATTATTCGAGGTGCGCTTGGTGCCGTTTTCCTCGAAACCGGTCAAATTTTCGAGAAAAATCATAAAAACCATTTTTGCAGAAAATTAACTGAACTTTAATTTTTATTTGTACCAAAAATCTCTAACTGCCATATTTTAGGAGATATTGGCTGAAAACCTATTTTTCTGGTCTTTTGGGGCCATTTTCTCCGCCCTCGCACGCGTTTTTATGCATAACTTTGTCTCATGTTTAAAGAGGTACCAAATGCAACTTCCAGCCGGAAGATGAAAATAGGGCGTCATTAATGTTAACTTTTTTCCTTTATTTACTGGATTAGTTGTATTTCGGCAAAATTAGATGTAAAAGCATAGTTTTATTCAACATTATAGAAAAATAATAGCCATTTTCATACCAACTGTAATATTTTCATTCCCACAGTCAAAAATAAGAAAAATAGTGAATTTTTCCATCACCTGATTTGTGTTCGATGGAATGAATATGCAGATCTACACCCTGCATCTTAGTACTCTTAGTACTTTTTATTTCATTTTAATTTTCAATATAATAAATTCTCTTCATTACCTTCCAGGCGGTTATGGTAATGAAGCAGGCCAAGAATATGCTGGTAACCATCAGAATTATAATCAAGGCTGGCAAGGCCTCTCAGCTGGTGCTGGTCATGATGCAGGAGCTGGACAAGGATGGCAAAGTAACACAGACGGTTCAGGTCATGATGCAGGAGCTGGACAAGGCTGGCAAAGCTACACATCCGGTTCAGGTCATGATACAGGAGCTGGAGAAAGTCATGCGAATTTAGAAAGCCACGGTCTCAACCTAGGAGGTCATGATTTCGGTGGACATGACGAAGGTCACGGTCACTATGACTTACAACCTAAAGTAGAAGTTCAACATGATCACATTCCAACCCACACTATTGAAAAAACCAAGACCGTTCCAGTAACTGTAGTTAAGAAGATCGGTGTTCCGGTACCTCATCCCGTAGGAGTACCCACTCCGCAAATTATCAGAGTACCAGTACCTCAGCCGTACGCAGTGCACGTACCCGTACCTCACCCAATCGCTGTACCAATCTATAAGTTAGTACCACAAGAAATTGAGAAGAGAGTTCCAATTACAGTGGAAAAACTAGTTCCAGTATACGTTGAGAAGCCTGTTAAAATCGAAGTGGAAAAACATCATATCGAATACGTAGAAAAACCTTATCCCGTACACGTTCCTGTTTATAAACATATTTTGCATTCGAGTGGCCACAAAAAATGGTAGACTATTTCTAATAGATGACTGATAATTAAATTAGTATTACTTGACTAGCTTGATGCCATTTTATCAGCTATTTTACGTTGATTATTGTTATTGTTGTTGTTGTTTTTTATTGTTTTTGTTACTTCTTTTTTTTTAATAAAAATTTTACATTATATACTGAATATTTTCTGTCTGTTTCCTAATCAACAAAATGTAATAAGCACAAATACATTTCCTACCACACTAACAGCCATATACGAAATGTTTTAGTTTAATGTGTTTCACAGAGGCAAAAGTCTGGTAACAAAAACGCTTCAAAAAGTTTATCCGGATATGATGGTTCACTTTAATTTGCATGAGGGAAATGTGCCATTCAAATATTCTCTATTCACACTTTCAACGAAATTATACATTCACTTTGAATAGCTCATTATACAGTATGT
>CAJUYG010001005.1:0-13608 GCA_910591675.1 Galerucella calmariensis | reverse complement strand
TATACTATACTATACTATACTATACTATACTATACTATACTATACTAATACTCGTCAGTAAATAAAACGTGCCCCCATTCATTTTCACCCCATGCTCATGAATTCTGGCGAACTGAAGTCGTGCAGCACGATGATGCCTAAGACCTTCTGGGCCTGTCGCAGGTCTACGACATAGGTCTACGACTGGTTAGGCTGCTCGCTCGCTTACATTAGTTTGCCGGACGTACTGAAGTTGATTTCTGATTTCAACAGCTGTAGCATGACGATTTCGTAGACTTTGTAAGGTGATAAAACGATCATCACGAGCGCTAGTTCTGCGTTGAGGACCAGTTGCAGGTCGTCTATTGTAAGCTCCAGTTTCCAAAAAACGTGTAAAAATACGGTGCACAGTGCTATTGGATACATTATACTGTCGGGCAACATATCGTTCACTCCTCTCGTCTTGAAGCAACGCAACAATAGCAGCCGCTGTTTCGGGATTAACAGACATATTTTTTAGATTAAATAAATGTATCACTATAGATTAAATAAACGCAGCACAAATTTAACACGTATCTGTCACGTTGGATCTGTCACATTTCTCAAAATTCATGGCCAACTATGCACTTGCACTTTACGGCCAAGTAATAAGATCTATGGGGTTTATTATTTTAACTCAAATAAACTTTTTTACTTCAAATAAAGGTTCAATTGTTTTAAAAAATATTTTAAACATGTTATTTTATTTGTGTGTAAGATATTATAATAATAAAACATCAGAAAGCATTAAAATTTGAAGTTTGTTCAAGAAAAATTAAACCGCTCCGTTTTTCGTGCCGGTGAGTGTATAGGTTACCGTTAACGTATTAGATCTTGTATTTTATAGAATACCTAGTTATTCCATGAAATAACTGACCGTGACCGCTAAAGTGTAAAACTCTCTTGTATTTCATGGTTTTACTAGTTATTTCATAAAATAACGATCTACAGCCCGTAAAAGTGTAAAATAATCTATATCATATATCTCGCACGACAAATACACACCAAATTGTGTCTTAATGAACTTAATGTTCCCAGAGCAAGAGAAAAGTCTTAAAAATGTTCAGAAATTCAAGCGAAAAAGATGAAATTAATGTCGGATAAATCTCATTCCGAAGCCTTTGTGGGGTTTACCGTCCGTATCCCAGTGCCTGAAGTTGACAGAGGAGAAAGGTGATGCCAAATCTATTTTAGCTATCATCATTGAAAAAACCGAAGAAGGATTTTTCCATACGGGCACAAGAAACGGCTGCATAAAACAATTATATTCCCGATCCCAGTTCGGTGTCTACTAAGAAGTAGCAAATGTACTGGTTAGGGATTTAAAATGTTTGTGTAAAACCCAGTGTGTCAACAAAAAATTATTCCGTTTTAGAAATAATATTCTTTGTTATTCCAAGTGTCATCTTAGTAATCCTTGTAACAAATAATTTCATGGTACGTTTCTATAAATACCATTTATACGCCACATACATTAAATACTTCGCTTCTTTTCCATTTTAATTGTCTATCATTAGTTTAATTTCATTTTAGATAAATTGTTTATTTCACATTTCAACTGTCTTTCATTAGTTAATTTGTAGAATACCTAGTTATTCTATGGAAGTCTCAAATTAATATTATATTACACACTTCAACGATCACGGACACGATCAGTTATTTCATGGAATAACTAGGTATTCTATGAAATAACTGCATTATAACTTTGCTTTCAATAATCTAAAATCAAATTTTTATCAATGTCACCTACTTAACTTGTATTATGCTTTTATATACTCTGCTATCAGCTGCAATATAGTTGTGTGGGGCCGAGCAACAGATTTTGAGCGAATATTCATTCTTCAAAAGCGATTCATTCAGCTAATTTTTAACTTGAGGTATAACGAATATTGTAGAGATACATTTAAGAAGAATTACATCATGACCTGCACATGTATTTATCTCTTTAAGGGGCATCTACCAAATTCGACCTTGTACAATTATGCTTTGTATATTTTTTTGTTTCCCTACGTCCTCAAGTTTAAGTTCACATAACGAAAATTTTATTAGAAATATGAAAGCTCCGCAACATGTAGGTAGCTTCAAATTAGACCCCTTATAAATTAGTTTTTTCATTCAATCCATATTTAATTCTTTACAAGGGCTTAAACTTTGCTTAATATGTGTATTTTTCATATTTTTTTCAACAAAATTTGGTTAGCATTTCAAAGTTTTTATTCAATGAGAACTCTAAGTTCAACATTAATCTACATGATCAGTCTCGTAATTTTACTCCGTTTTGTAATTTTATTGTTTGCTACTAATGTTCTTATCAAGTTTATCACTGTCTAACCTACTTTTACCTTAGTATTCTGTATTTGACTTGTCTTATGTCATGTAAATGATACACAAATATTAATAAATTTATCTATCTATCTATACTTTAACAGAAACATATACACTATATATCTTCTTAACAAATCTGTAAGAAAATTGAGGATTTTTTTGAAAATTTGGATTAGGTACATTTTATTACTTTCAAGAAAATATCGTGAAAACAGTTTTGGAGATATTTTGTTTCATACACGACATATTTCGACAATGTTAATTATATTATACATATGTTAGTTGTCATTCTTGTTTCACAGACATGAATAACACTATTATTCAAATTTCATTCAAAAATCTTTAACAAATCGTTCTACGAGTGAACTACCTTAAATACAATTTTTGCTATTAGCTTCTGAAAAGCGAACAATTCACGATTTCTAAAATTGAAGTTTAATAGTAGGAGACGAAATTCCATTTATGAGATTTATGCGGTGGCAAGTCTATGTAAGGCAGCTTTTCACTTTATGTAATCACCGAACGAATTTCATCAGAGTCGAGCACGAGCAAAGTTTTTCTATTAGCATAAACTACGAGAAACGGGCAACTTCGTAAACAGATGCATAAAGCACGGCAAGTTATTTTAAAAATACTTTCGGCTTTACAAACTTTTTTTATCATTTCCTTTGTAGATGTTTGTAGTGAATTGCGGGTAGTATTGTGTTGACTATCACTAAATTGAATTGTTTTGCATTTACAAACTAGATTTGTAGAATCCTTTCAACTATGTTTTCAAAGCTACAAGTGGGATGATGAAAACAGTCTACCCCTATATTTAGCGGTATTCATTGGATTAAAAAGCTATAATACTTCAATCCTAAAGAGACGTAATATCATCATTTTACTATTCCCATTTTCGAATCAAATCAGTTTTGGATAGAGAATGAACTTTTAACCTCTTAAAAATTAATTGTTACGCTCTATAATCTGATGAATTTGGGCAAAACCATGGGGAATTTTATTAGTTATATCTCAAGCAAAATGAGCTGCATTGGAATAATTAATGGAGGGTAAACAATGAACACATTAGTCACAAAGTTTTGAAACACTCTAGACTCATTAGTCTTATGCAACATATAGTGAGTTCGCTCTTGCAATGAAGCAGTGAATGTTTTATAAATCTTGTTTCTCGAATAACCATGATGATGAACTGAATTATTTCCAAAATAATACCCGGTTTTTCTTAAAAATGCTTCAGGATATACGAGCTTGCAATCAAAAATGTTGATGCAGTTTTCAAAATAATTCGGTGCATTGAATAAGATTTTAGTGTGGTTCTCTTGGTAGACTCTGTTTCAGGTGAGAAGAAGCCACTTGAAGTTGCAGTCATCTGCTCAAACTTCAAATCTATGGTATAATGGTATACAGTAGACACTGGTACCTATATACTTCCAATTAACAATGGGTTACAAGGCGACATAGATGGACAAGACCAAATTGGATTTCTGCGCAAGACAGTTGGCAAACTTCACGTGGCTTCTTCCTAGGTGGAACAGTCTATATGTCAAAACTCCTTTATAAAAGTACTGTTGAGAGACAATTTTTTCAGAACTTCATGCAGCGTACCCAAGTTACACCAATTGTGAAAGATTAATGGTCACAAAGGGGTTTCGCATTATACCTGTTGAAATCCAACATATCCAAGGACAATCTTTGTACGCATTGCGGCTATACAAACAATCTTTAGTCCTGTCATATTGAAACAAATTCAGATGGAAAAGGGAATTGAGAAAACAAAATGAACAAAGTGAAGTTTTTATCGGGGCAAATTTTGGTTGATCAAAGTGTGATGGAAAAACGAGCTTGATAGGAAGTGCGACAAATAAAAAAACAGAATGTACTACTGGAGAATAGTTTTATTAACCATAAAATGTGAATTAGATCGAACTTTTCGGTGAAATATCATAGACATAAGAAATTCATGTGAATACATCGTTTATTATGAACATAAATAGATTATGCTCGAAATACCCACATACATCAATCAATATTTATACAATTTTCATTATTAATAGTGGCGTTTCCCATCAAGCTCTCCAAACAACGGCATATTGGACCTGAATTTATCTCTAATCCATTAAATATTCACGTAAACGTTAAGTCCTTTCCCACACCGACTCGAGCATCTTATAAACTTAGTATGCATCAAGGAATTAAATCCCAATTTGCCATTCTCGAAATTACAAACTCACTAGGGAAAAGTTCATAGTTTTGAAAATGGAATCCCAGTTTTATAGAATATTTGTTTGATTTAGTTTCCATTGTTGAAAAAAATTACAAGGTAGAGGTGTACAGAGTTATTCATTATAAATCACCCACCCACTATTATCGTTATTATTACTTTTAGAAAAAAAGTTACAACTGAATTTTCTCAATATTTTATCAAATGTTCAGTACCAAATTCAAGGGGATACAGACACCCTGTATATTTTCACATCTTTGGAATGGTATTTTTTTTCTGATTCCAAAAATATATAATATGTTACCCCTACCTTGTACCGTTTTTGAGTCTTTTCATATTTACAGTAATTACTGAAACTCAGATTTTCAACATTTCATAACTCAAAAACGGTAAAAGGTAGGGCGAAATGAAAAAAAAGACCATTCTAAAAATGTGAGAATATACAGGGAGTCCCATTCAAAACGAAACTATTATTTTTTGTATCCCCTTAAATTTGTACGCTACTGAACTTTTGATAGAATATTAAGGAAATTCAGATGTAACCAAACAACTTTTATATAAGACTTTTTTTTCTAAAAGTAATAATAACGATGATAGAGGGTGGGCAATTTATAATGAATAACCCTGTATACTTTGGCAAGTTTATCTGAAACCGTGAAAGGAATGCAGTCGAAAACATTCGACATTGCCACGTTTAACTATGAAAAAGCTGAAGTGATAATAATTATAAATGGGTCTTTTTATTATTAACAATATTAAAAATATGATTAAACATGGATTTTATAATGTGCTTGTTTCCTTGGATTTATTCTATTAACATTGTTTTTCCAATTTATGAATATTGAAGAATATTGATTTCTTGTTGTTATTATGATCCCAAGATTTGGCTTTTGAAGGGCACGATGAAGCTGAAAATTCAGTTAACAAAGGTAATTTTAGAGAATTGGTAGCAGGTACGGCCGCTGCATGAAGGTTAAATTAATTGGCTGCATAAAGTATATTTTTACAAAAACGTTTCATGTCCAGCCTCCTCTCTCAAAAAGTTCACGAGCCGCCACTGATACCTAGTATTCTCAGATACCATAGACAAACTAGTTTTCACAATAGCCTGTAAAGGACCTCTTAGTGACAGTCCAGAGCCTGTGGCAGCGCCAGTCGCATCATCTGGGCCGCGTGGCGAGGACACAAATTACATTTTTTGTTATTGGTCCCTAATGTTGAAGGTGATGAAGTGGATAAAATCGCATGCACCTTGTTCGGGTAAAATAGCACACTGTCACTACGTCATTTGACTCGCCTTTTTGGAACTTTAGTTCTTTACGCCAGGTTATGTTTGAGCGACCAGGGGTCGCGACGCAAAAGATCTGACCGTTACGCGTTACGTTACGCTGCGTTATGTTACATTGCTTCGTTATGTGCCTTGCTTTTGCGTGCTTGTGCCTCCTTAGTCTCTCTCTCGTTTACGAAGCAGCGATTCATAATAATAAATATGCTCATACCCGGATTCGAACCCGGGCCGCCCGCGTGCAATGCGAGCATTCTAACCACTGAACCACCGATGCTATATTGAAATTCTATGCAAAGCTGGTATTCGCAATGCTAGTGATCTACTTGAATTTCGGATAAATGTTTACTATTATTTCCATAATTTTTTTTGCGCGATTAAGGGGTCTAGCTGCTTTTCGAAATACAGGGTGTTGAAATTTTGAAAACTTGAATGTTTTAATTCGATAACTTTAAAATGGATGGATAAATTGATTTGACATTTGGCAGGTAAGGGCAAATTTTGAAAGAAATTGTAGTTCGTGAAACTAGTGTGGATATGATGGCCACATCGCACGAGGACGAAGTTTGATCACGACGCCGTAGGCGGAGTGCTCAATCGTTCAAGTGCGATATGGACAATCCACACGAGTTGAGCAGCATATTTTTTCTACGATCCACTTAAGAAAAAATCTAGAAAATAAAAATTTCTATAAACTGTAATATAACTTCAAATTAAAAATTTAACAATTCAATTTTATGTTTCCACTAATTTTGTGGTAAACGTACAGTTCTTGAATGTCCAATTTGTATAATGCTGCGGTTCCCCTTTTTAAATATACGATGCTGTTATAAATAGATGTTGCTAGTCGGACTCCCTCATGAAGGGTACCGTACCATTATCTATAATAATGAATATTCTGCTAAATATTTCAAACGTCTACCTGTTGTTATTAATATCAAGCAGAATAATTATTTAAAAATAAAATTAACAATAAAAAAAAACCATCTTCACGGGGAATCGAACCCGGGTCTACCACGCGAGAGTCTGATTTGCTTACTACTCGGCCACCGAGGCTTTGCAAATTGTTTATCCATAACGTCGAATGTATTACATACTTCTTGCTTAAAGGGAACTAAAGTTCCTACTGTGTGTCCCGCGACACGTTCTACCTTTTTTTCCACATAATTTAAATATCATGCCTTCAGAACAACAGACCAACAGAAATGGGATAGAACCTCCATGGAAAAGGATTTTGAACTGGAAAAAACTATGGAAAGGTAAGCATTCAATTTTGGGAATCTTCACAACTAAGCTTCTGGGTTAATTGCAAAGTAAACTGTGCGACCTATCTGCTTCTTCCAGTATCAATCAAATAATTAGCACAATTATTATTAATAAATGTCCAATTTCTTCTTGGTTTTTATTTTTATTATCAAAAAGTCTAATTTTCATAATGTTTTCTGAATTATTAGTAGATTATTCTCTATCCGATTGATGATCACGATTCTTTTCGTCTTCTTATTCTTTATCTTTTTCGTTAAAATACAAATTACAGAATGCCAGTCCAGGTTATGACACCTTGAGACTACTGAAGGGAGTTGAAGGCGCCGGAAAAGATCCTTTAGGATACAGAAAATGCTCATTCATAAACTTAATGCAACGTTAGGAAAACAGAAACAAAAAGTAATGATCAGTCCAAAGTTGAATGTTCGTCGGGTCGTTGGTAAATTATGTGACTCTGTAGATTAAATTATATAAAAAGGAAAAAGCAGCGATGAAATATATTTATCGACTCTCATTTAATATCCTAGATGGATATTTCTTTTTATATCAATCCCCTTTTCATAAATTCCTTCTGATTATCTAATTTAGATTCTGTCTATCAGAAATAATACATCCAGCTAACGTTTTTTATTGATCGTGTCCATCCAAAATTTCATACGAATTTCCAGTGGTTTCTGAGATACGATCGTTCAGAATACATACAATGTATTGCTTGGGTTAATTTTTAATGAAGTATTTTCGGTCGTTATCAATCACTGTCGTGTTTTAGTGGAATTGTGACAGTGGTTCGTACAGGCGAATAATTGCTTCTGTAATGGATGAGATTTTTTTGCTTTAAAAAGTAAATTAGGTTGGTTTTTAGTCAGTTTTTAATTCAAGATTACTGAAAAATACACATGACACGAGAGTTAATATTTATGTTTTGTAAGCGAAGATTAAAACCAATAGTAGAGGGTAGATATGGAGAAAGGGATTGGGGAGTTTATAGCATAGTACATCATAATTATAGGTTAATCAAAATATCATAGTTGACAAAATAGATACAAGCCACATAAATTTCCTTCCGTCAGTCAATTCAACGAGTACATTTTCTCAGAGAAGAAGTGCATAGTCATATCGAAAGGAAAAACAAGAAATAAGTACAAAATATGTCAGACTAAAAAGGTGGAAAGGAATGTAATGATTTTGATATTCTTGGACGTCCTGCCGCGTCTGGAACTTTGCAAGAAAATTGCTAAACCGGGAAACAGGAATGTTATATTTACATTTTCGTTTTTCCAATTTATAATGTCGCCGAAATTTTTCGTTATGTACACGTCTGTTTACCATCATATACTTAGCATCAGTGAAAGAGCCAAATATAAATATGGTTAAAATGTGCTTTTGTGTTAAGGGGCATCTACCAAATTCGACCTTGCACAATTATGCTTTGTATTTTTTTTGTTTCCCTACGTCCTCACGTTTAAGTTCACATAACGAAAATTTTATTAGAAATATGAAAGCTCCGCAACATGTGGGTAGTCAAGCGATCCAAGCGGATTTTGGTTCACGTACTACTCTATAAGCTTCGTCAGTACTGAACTGGGAGACCGCCGAGACCGGCGAGCATTGTATCAACAATGGAACGGCACGCGACTACCGAAGCAGAGAGACAATGTCAGTCATAGAAGGATAGAAGAGCGAGAGATGGATTTTTATCCGATATTTTAGTGGTAGCAACCGAATTTCAATAAGGAATTGTACGGTCATAAGTAATTTGAGGATTCTGAGATTTTTATATAGTATTCATAAAGCTTCAAATTAGACCCCTTATAAATTAGTTTTCCCATTCAATCCATATTTAATTCTTTACAAGGTCTTGAACTTTGCTTAATATGTGTATTTTTCATATTTTTTTCAACAAAATTTGGTTAGCATTTCAAAGTTTTTATTCAATGAGAACTCTAAGTTCAACATTAATCTACATGATATATTTTTTTCTTAATTCTCAATACATCCATTACTTCAAAATTCTTTGCCAAAAATACTTCGATATTTTGTCAAATCGCTGCCGATAGATTCCCTTTAATATAAAATTATAATAATATTGTTGTTACAAATTTGTTTGTCGTCGCACAAGTTCAATTAAAGGTACACCATTTGTTATTGTGGGAATGGACTATTTTGGTCCTATTATGGTGAAGGTGTGATGCCTCTTGGCCCAATATAAAAATATAATATGAACATTTAAAATAAGAATTAAATTCCCTCGATCTTATTTCAACAAAACGTTCGAACATTTCATTATTATATAAATGTGAATAAAAAAGGTTATTGTCAAGTTCAAGCGTGGTGCAGGACAACAACAATTATGTTTATCTGTTTTGCTCGAACTTGACCGGTTATATAAGTGGATACAGAATACTTGAAGAAGACCATTTCCGAGATTTGTGGGCGACCCACTTCTTTGTTTCCCATCTTGTTATGGTATTGGTGGGCCTTGTTTGGCCATTTCATCCGCTTTTTAGTTGCCCTTATGACCCTCGTGCCCCGGTACCCAGGCTACCGTAACATTGCTACGCTCACCCACTGTGTTTATGGACCGCACACACTACCATACTAGCTTAGAATTGACCTCTACGTAGTTGAGTGCCTTTAGCGCTGCTTGGATGTCTGTGAAGATGGCAATTGAACGATATGTTCTCTTCTGCCTCCTAATTTCTCCCACGCAGTGGTGAATTGCCGTCATTTCCACCTGGAAAATTGTGACATTCCTTGATAGGCTTACTGGGAAGACTATCCCTTGCTTTAGCCCTACTATACCGGCTCCTACGCCATCCAACGTCTTTGACCCGTCTGTATACCTTTTTTCCAGTCTTCCCTGTTTGGTATAGTTACTTTATACTTATTATCGAAGCTATATCTCGCAGCTATTGCATCGATGGGAGAGAGACTACATTGGGAATATTGGCACTGTGAAAATGGCACAAATATTTAGGGGACTGTTTAAAAAATCATCAAAAACTGTTCATTTTTCAACTGTATTTGATGCGCATAATTCATACTCAATAACATCTCTGTTAGGCATGCAGAGCTGTTTATCAGGATTTTTTTTTGTGTTGAGACACACTGTATGAGAGACCGTTCTCCCAAATGAATTATTGATTTATTCAACTGAACAGCAACAAATTACAAGGAAAAGGAAAAAGTTCAAATTTCACATTCACAAAGTTGCAATTGGAATAGAGCAGAAACACTCGGTATAATGATAAAAACTTGCACCAAATATATCAAAAGAATGTTTTTCTTGCGTAATTTATCCTTCTTATTGATACTTTGAACAAATGTATCAATTAGTTCCGAGTCAAATAAAAAATTTCTTCCGTATTTCCAAATATTTAACCATATTCATCCAATTTTCAGTTGGAATGTGTATTCCTTATACAAAAAAATATACTCCCCACATTTTTCCACAGATCGGTGTAATTCAAATATCAAACAAGCATAGAAACAACGTAAATTGTTTCTGGAAATGATATAAAAACAAGGAATTACCATTTTAATTTGTCAAACTGTACGTTATTTCGGACTTCCACGCGAGAAGGGAATAAAAAAATATCAAAATAGAGCACAATTTCAAAGTTCGCTTCGGTTTTATAATCTCCGATACGGCCACAAATATTTGGATTCGCGATTACTACATTGATCAACAAATTTACCAAACTGAAAATAATTGTTTTCCATCTAAATCCCATTCTACCGATTCTCGCGTAGATTATACTATCAGATAACCACAAAATCGCACAGCCATTCAAGATTTATGTAGCAGGTCCAGCGATTTATGTCCAATGTAGCGTATTGTAAGTAATTTCATCTATTTCTTACTTCTTCAAATCATATAAAGATTGTCAATTCAAAAAACGTACATTGGACTATACTTCAAGAATAGTCTTGACAGCCTCCACTAAGAGAAGAAAACTCAACCTTAAAACCATAAAACTTGATGGGAACGAGATTGAATGGAGACAAGAAGTAAAGTATCTAGGTTTAACTCTAGACAGTAAACTCCTAAGGAACAAACACAAAAAGGTGATTACACACAAGGCAAAAATGGCTCTAATGGTGTGCAGAAATCTGGCAGGAAAAAACTGGGGTTGTAACCCAAAAATCCTAAGCTGGATGTACACTGCCATAGTGAGACCAATCATCACTTATGGAGCCATTGCGTAAAGTAGTAGAACTAGCCTATTGACGACGAGACAAAACCTCTCCAAAATTCAAAGACTAGCCTGTATATGCATTACAGGAGCAATGAAAACATGCCCAACGGCAGCCATGGAAGTGATTCTCAACCTCACCCCTCTACATATGGTGGTGGAAAGCGTTGCAGAAAGAACAAGATACAGACTAAGTAGAGAGGGAATCATTAAAAAAAACCACCTCCTCACTTCTTAGAAATCAGACAATCTGGGACATGCCACAATACGGTATGATGAAAAAGTATAACTTTTCAAAGAAGTTCGTTACGGAATTAAGCAACAAGAAGGAATGGGATCCAAATACCATTACCAGACTTGGAAAGAATGCTATTCAATGGTACACAGATGGCTCGAAAGCAATAGAAGGAACTGGGATAGGAGTGTTCGGGCCAAGAGCCAAACACTCTAAAAGCATGGGAAACATCCCAAGTATCTTTCAAGCGGAAATCCACTCCATAAGAAAGTGCGCCCATTTCAATATCGATAAAGGATACAAAAGACAAAGGATTATTATAATGTCGGATAGTCAAGCAGCCATTAAAGCATTGAGCTCTTGTGTAATCAGTTCCAAAATGGTGTGAGAATGTCTGGACAAACTAAATGAACTAGGCGAGAACAATATAGTCACCTATGGATTCCTGGACACACTGGAATAGAAGGAAATGAAATAGCAGATGAACTAGCAAAGAGGGGGACTGAAATACCTTTCTGGAGGCCTGAACCCTCTTGCGGAATCAGTCCCAATGTAATATTGAAAGAAATAGGAAAGCCGAGAAAAAGAGAAGATCTGACCATTGGGAAGATCTAGTAGGGCTTATACAATCAAAGACTCTTCTGGGTGACTACAACCTGTTGAGATCAAATGAATGCATAAGTCAAAGTAAAACTGCGCTAAGAGTTCTAACAGAGATCCTAACGGGACATTGTCGCCTGAATGGGCACCTGAAAAAGCTCAAAATAATGGAGGAAGAAGATTGCACATTTTGTGGAATGGAAGAAGAAACCTCCATCCACATACTTTCCAACTCAGAATCCTAGAGCACAGCACCTAGGAGATTACTGGATAGAAGAGGAACATTTACCTAAGTTGAAGCCTGCATACATTCTAAAATTCCTCCGGGAAATAGGACTAAAGGACCTACTAGTATCTGAGACTCTCCTCAGAAACTGAGTAGAAGTAAGGTGGCACAATAGATCTTTTAGGTCTCAGTGAATGTCACCCCAAAATACATACATACATACTTCAAGAATCAAGAACAAAGAGCAATATAAAAAGTCCCGCATTTTATTTCGCTCGGGGCGAAGCTTCTCGCGAAATTATTTTGGTGCTCGGCCAATAATTATAGTCAACATCACCTTGGTATATAACTACAATTATTAATAATATAGAGACACAACAAATCATTTTCATACAAACTAACAATCTTGTAAAGGTATACTTAAGGACCGGGAACATGCTTTTGATTGATCTGAGACTCCATATTGAATTTTATTTGACAGGTCGCTGGTTATCAACAATGAATATATGCGTCTTACAGTGTAGCCATGAACACAAAGTAGAATAAATGCTAAACAAGAATTAAAGTACCTAGAGTGAATTTCCTTCCTAATCTGGGTTAATATTCATATGTTCACAAAAGCTTAGCCGCAATACGGCTTCCTACTTCGGTTATTAAGAAGGTTGTGTATTAGTGGCTAGCTACAATATTCAACGTACTCTTGTGTAGAATAATTCTCTCAAAGTAGCTTATTGCCCTCACCGGGACAGTTTATCCTTCAATGTGTAATTAGAGTTTGGGACAGCGTTCGTTTAAAAAAAAAGAACGTTAAAAAAAGGTGAATGCAATGATGATATGAATTCAGCATAAGCGGGATTATTAACATTTGAAATAATGCATGATATCCTGAATTTATGATATCCCAAGGGACCACCCTGCTTTTCACTGAGTTCCATTTTATTAAATTATTTGTCGAACGGACTGGCAAAAACAATTTTGCGCCACTGAAAATGCCCATAGTT
Source organism: Galerucella calmariensis (assembly GCA_910591675.1). Classification (NCBI taxonomy): domain Eukaryota; kingdom Metazoa; phylum Arthropoda; class Insecta; order Coleoptera; family Chrysomelidae; genus Galerucella; species Galerucella calmariensis. Next base: position 232 of record CAJUYG010001005.1, on the reverse strand, counting down.
ATTGTGAATAGCAGTTTGTGTGCTTGAAAGTATTCAGATGAATAATCATTTTTCAATCGTTCCAAAACCTGTTGTCAAAACCCACACTTCCGCAATTAGAAACACAACTGAAATCGACATAAAAGTATAAAGTTTTTTAGTGAACAATTTGCTGAATTTTGTTGTATCGGACTATACACGGAAAAAAAATATTTGTTATATCAACTAAATTTATTTAGTCACTTTTATTTGA
>CAJUYG010001004.1:65855-105375 GCA_910591675.1 Galerucella calmariensis | reverse complement strand
GAGATTCTTTTAAAATTTTAAAATTTTCATCACACCTCAATTTTATCCTTTCATAACTACACTTGCAAAGTACGAAAACTTAAGTTTAACTTTGAGCGAAAACGAAAAAAAAATTCTATCGGTTATAGTAACTAAAAGTATTACAGTATTACAGTATATTATACACCAAGGTGGTGAAGACTATTATTATTGACCGAGCTCCAAGATTATTTGGCGAGGGGCTTTGCACCGAGCGGAAATAAGGTGCGAGGTTTATAAATGTTGTCAACACCATGGAAGTGGTCCGAATATGGACCATGCATTTATAATATGGGCCCCCAAACTATCTGTGAAACCGGTAGCGTCATCTATTAGAAAAATGTCAAAATGTGCTATAGGGCACCTCTCCTACGCTATATTATAGATGCCGCGGTCTTGTTGTCACTTGTTGATGTTGAATGGTGTGGTGCTTTTGTTCTTGACCTTGGACAGAATTTTATTGGGTAAGTTTATACTGAGTGATATTTGTGTTTTTTGATATTATTCAGGAACTGATATATATCAGTCTGACAGAAGAAAGGACGAAAAAGAGATTCTAGCGTAGATTATGAACAAAAAAATATTTACAAACATCATAATTTAATATTTTTTATGAATTTAAACAGTTTGAAATATGGGCCCCTAGTGTGAGTTAAATATGGGCCAGGGGCCCATATTCAGAACGTAATAATTAAGCCATCTATTTTTTACAGGTTAACAATGTCTGCCAAAAATAGAAAATATATTTGTCAAAATCTGCGAAAAAAAATGGAACCAGGATGACATGAAGAAAGCTGTACGTGCTGTAGAGCAGGGAAACATGGAATTAAAACGTGCCTCCAAAAGTTTCCAGGTGCCAAGAACGACTTTACAAAGAATGGTAAAAAAAGTCAAAACCAACGATTTTCCAATTGCTAATATTATAAATTCTAAATTGGGACGAAAACCAGTTCTTGGATACGCCATAGAAGTAGAATTGGTTGAATATATTCTTAAAATGGAGTCTCAGTTTTATGGTTTAACCAGAAAAGATCTGTGTAGAATGGCATACACACTGGCTATTAAAAATAAAATCAAAAATTGAAGCTGAAAAAGCCTGTAACTCAACTGAAACTCAGCTGGAAGAACCACATGTGACCATTCCAAAACTGTTTCTTCAGAAGGTATATCAATTCGTTCAGAAGATCAACAACCGGGTTGATCTGAAGACCCCGATCCACCATTAAGGGTCACAATGGCCCCATCAACTGTGCTATTAGGAGACTGTTCAAAAACCTTCGTGAGCCCATTCGTTCTTTCACTTGTCCCATCAGTTACAAAAAGAGCGTCTACAAGAGGAAGAAAAACCTCTCGTTCCCAAATTATAACTTCATCTCCATATAAATCAGATCTTGAATTATCGATTGAGAAAATAAGGAAATCAAAAGAAGGAAACGAAAAGAGGAAAGTATTTTCAGATGAATCAAAAGAGAGTGTAAAGACAAACGAGGGAAAGGGAAAGCGAAAATTATCTATGGAAAATGGAAAATTAAAAAAAAAGTAAAGAAACCCAAAATAAAAGCAAACACCAGATACAGCTCAGATAAAGAAGAAGATGAATTTTTGCCAGCTGACGATGACCTTGACCCAGACCAGATCGGTGAGTACACTCCTGGCAGTAATGATCCTACATGTCAGACAAAGAAGGGAAAGGGAAAGCAAAAGCGAAAGTTATCTATGGTAAATTTAAAAAAAAAGTAAAGAAACCCAAAATAAAAGCAAACACCAGCTACAGCTCAGATGAAGAGGGAGAGGAAGATGAATTTTTGCCTGCTGACGAGGACCTTGACCTTGACCAGATCGGCGAGTACACTCCTGGCAGTAATGACGCTACATGTCTATTTTGCGAAACACGATTTTCAGATGATACCAGAGGAGAAACCTGGGTTCAGTGTTTAATGTGCAATCTCTGGGTACATGAACAATGTTCCGGAGCAGAAAAAGACACTTACGTTTGTGATTTTTGTCAGTAATTTAGTTCGTTTTTTTTTTAATAAAACACGTTTATTTTTACTTTTGACATTTATTTTTGCTGTTTTATTTTGTATTTTTTATTGTAGAAAGAAAATTTATAAATTTTTTAGGGGGCCCATATTTCATACTGTCTGACCCGTTTCAAAAAAGTGCCTCTCTTTATATATTTCTCTGTAAAACCAACAAACTTCATTAAAAAAAAACAGGTTTTGCAGTTTTGATACTAAGGTCTTATAGTATGTATCGATGATTTTAGACATTGTTATAAAAAAATAATAAGCAAGTTACGAGGAAAAAACAAATGGGGGGCCCATATTCGGACCATTGCCTCTATCACTTTTAGTTTGTTATTATTTTTTGGACGTGTCTACATTATATTGAGATGAAATGTTAATCAATAAAATTATGAAATCCTTATTTATTGTAAGAATCAAAATTTATGAATGACATTTTTAAAAGTCAATTGGCATGTTTGTCAAAATTGGAGGTTGGGTCGAAAAAAAATTAGGCAATCCAGACCACGTGATCTTTTCAATATGGCGGCGACGGTCAAACATTGGAATCAGTAAGGTGGTCTTTATCTTCGAGGGCAGCAGGTTTGCCTAAAATAAGTTAATACCTACTTGAGTACAAATTACGTATAGGTACTAGGAGCTAGAAGAGTTGATATGCTATTCAAGATAATATTTGATAAGAAGCCTACCAGTTATAAAGTGTCTACTGCAAACTTTCTGGTGTTTCAATATAGATTCGGTCAGATCGTCTCTCTTTATTGCCGCAATCCATGCAGCCCTGCGAAGTTTGGTCAAATCGTTTTTCTCCGTTAAAAACCTGTGTTTTGTCTCTGCGAGAACGCGATAAAACTAAACTTCATCACGATTAGAACGGCTTCCACAACCAACCACAATACATATCGAAGGCATTTCACAAGACAAACACTTTACTATTCAAAAATCACAATTTACAGCCAAAAAACAGAAAGAAAACCAATGGATAAACAAACACTCAAACACAACTTTGTTATTTGTTTGACCGTCGCCGCCATATTGAATTTATTTTGACAGATCGATGGATTGCCTAATGGAAGAGGTGACAGTGATTGAATGAGATTGACAAGTGTTTTTTCTTCGGATAACGAACCCTAAAATAATAAAAATATTGTAATAATAAGATAGATATTAAATATAAAATTATCACCACAATATATTTATTTTTATCTACACTTGAAAAGTATGGCCATAGTACCAAAACAGAAAAAAATGTATAGGCCATCCACAGATGTTTGCTCCCCAGGCCACACTTTTTAAGATTTCACATGCTGGCCACAGTCGCGTGTATTACCTACTATGCACGCGGCCTACAAAGCAAAAATGTTTTGGAATTATATGTGATTCGCACGGCCCTCTGTGCTCAAGGCCTTGTGAATAATATTTAATGCGCATGGCGATTAACGTGTTAAATGACATGATCAATAACATGATGTCCATTATACTTTTCATGTGCCATGATGATCGACTCTATGGGAAAAAAGAAATGGAGAAGATAAACCCAAACCATCAACTATATTAGATTAAAACAAGGGAAAACAGGGGGCTGATATATCTGACCATATAGGGTCAAGTGGGGTAAATGTAAATGGCATCTTTTTTCTGTTTCAAAGAGATTTTTAACTCACAGTGGCAACACTGTTTGCATTTCATATGTGTTAATAAGTGGGGTACAAATTATGGCGCTAGAACTGGCAGTCTGCATTGAAATACACTTAGATGAACATCACGGTGTGGTTCTGTATGAAAAACAGTTGTGCATAGTTCTCTTTACAAGTAGATTGTCAGTAGTAATACCCCTAGGGTCTTGATAATACCGAGATAATTTTGTCATAGAGAATGCTGAAAGCGTGTTGCTTGATAATAGCCCAAGGCCGCAGGCCGAGGGCTATTATCTTTGAGCAACACGCTTGAAGGATTCTCTACGACAAAATTTTGAGTATTTATCAAGACCCGAGGAGTATTCGATAAGATAATTTTTTACTTTGTAGATATCAAAAAATTGATTGTCAATCTGACGCTTAATACTTTCCAATACAAACTTTATTAGATTTAATCAAAAATTATTTATTTTTATTTAAAACTACAGTTTTGGAAAGTACAATTGGTAAATTAATTGAATCGTTAGATGCAATACCAAATCTTTCCGACATTTTTAATCCAGTTGTCAGTTTGACGTTTAATTAATTTTTAATAAAACATAAACACCAAACTGTCCAAACTGAAAACACCACATGTAGGGTATTATCGCTGTAATACAGCGGTGATTGGATGAAATTTGACACATGACTTGAAATTAAGTAATTTGATTGGTTACTATATTCAGTAAAAAATTATCACCAAAATACGGTAAGTTTGATATGAATTTTTGATCTAAGTAATGTATAATGGTGCTATATTTTAGTTTTTACTTGAAAAACTTGATTTTGTGTAACTCATAAACTACAAAAAAACTATTTACATTTACCCCGAGAATAGAAATGTATGGGGTAAATGTAAATGTTATTTCGGGGGAAATGTAAATATTAATATAACTATAATTACTAAGAAAAAATTGGTACTAATTTCAGAGATGCCACGGACTTACATTAAAAAAAGGCCCCCGCCTTTATATACCGCTGAAGACTTGGGTAGGGCTGTAGAAGATATTTTAAATAGAAATAAAACTTATCAACAAGTTGAAGATGAATACCATGTCCCAAAAGCCGTTGTTTTTAACAGGATAAAGGGGAGAAAAAATGCAATTGACAAATTAGGTTCTGGAAGGACCCAATGCCTTAGCGTCGACGACGAACGTGACTTGGAAAATTGCATTAGAGCACGAGCTCGAATGGGGATTCCATGTGACAAAGAAAAAGTCAAGCAAGTTGTGACCGAATATGTGCGTGTAAATAATTTAAAGACCCAATTTGTCAACGGTATAGCCCTGGAGATGACTGGTACCATTCATTTATGAAAAGACACCCAGGCTTATCTTTTAAGAAACCAGAGCTATTACATCAAAAGTGTAGGAAAGATTCGAGAGATCCCTTTGTAATCTATGATTTCTACAATGAAGTGGCCCAGCTTTTTGCAGAAAATTCACTTGAGAATCAACCTGCCTTTATATTAAATTGTGATGAAAGTGGGTTTTGCCACGACCCGTCCAAACTGAAAGCGATTGGAGAAAAGAGTAAGGCTCTGTCTAGAATATCAGGAGGTTCAGGCAGGGAACACACCACTGTTTTGGCATGCATTTCTGCAGACGCATCTTTCCTTCCACCACTGATCGTGTTCAAAGGAGTAGGTATTCAGGCTAGGTGGACATCAGATAAATATTTTCCAGGAACTAGGTAGGTAAAACATTACCTAATATTGAACCTTTTGTTAACATTTATTTGTTATCTTTCAGGTATACTTGTTCCGGCCATGGTTGGATGGAGGAACCACAGTTTTTTGAGTGGTTTTGCTCAGTTTTAATACCGCATATAAAATATCTACAAGATTCTCACAATCTACCAAATCAAGCAGCTGTGCTCTTTTTTGACGGACATTCTAGCCACATTAGTGTGAGAATAATCAAATCTGCATTAGAAAATAATGTACATTTAGTGAAATTTCCCAGCCACTTGACGGACAAGATACAACCCCTTGATAAGTGCGTATTTGGCCCCATTAAAAGATTGTGGAAAAAAAACTGATTGACTTCGCAAAAGATCAAATTCAAAAAAGAGAGTCGGGTCGTTTGACAAAGAAATTGTTTAGTGAATTGTTAGGCGAAGTGTGGTCTGAAGGAATGAAACCTACCAATATTGTAAGAGGCTTCGAAGCAACAGGCCTCTTTCCCATCAATGCCAAAAGGTTTCCTGAGTCGGAATTTGATCCAATTGCTCTCAAAAGGTTCAAAGAAACACAAAACGAAACTACTAATTTATCAATAACAGAAAATGCAGCTGGCAATAGTTCACACAACGAAGAACCTAATTTGTCAACCCTGACAACAGACATATCAATTGCTGGTCCATCTGGTACTTCTAAAATCTCCTGCGCACCTGAACCTCTACATAAAAATTCTCAAGATATTTCTAATCTTAATTCAGAACCTGACAAATTAGAAGTTGTAACAGATGTGCCACCTAGTGCTATACCTTCACATTCAACACCCATTAAAAGTGTACGTACGAGTACACGCACTTCTAAAGTGACTCCCAACACAATAATTGGCATTTTTGCAGAGCACAGTAATAATCGCTGCATTGACCAAGCAAGAGTTGAAAAGGTGAAAAAACCTATTATTCCAAGACTGAAACCACAGAAATATGGCGAAATTTTGACCAATCAAGCAGTACTGGACAAACTTGAAGCTGCTCAAAACTTAAAAAACCAAAAGAAAAAGACCAATAGAAAGCAAAAAGATGAACCTGAGAAAAAATCACAGGGGGGTAAGACAAGAAAGAATGTTCACAACATTGAAGAAGAAGAAGAAGACGAAGAAGTCATAGACGAATCTGCTTTGTGTCAAGATGATTCTTCTGACGATCAGTTGGAATCAATCGAGGAATCAATCATTGCCGAAACAACTAACGAAGTTGAATATCATGAACCAATTTGGAATGAACTAAAACCGGGCTTATTTGTCTTAGTAGACTTTACTGGTGGGCAGAGAAATAAAGTCCATTATAAGTATGTCTGCTGTATACAAAACATCAATCAAGATGAAGAAGATGCAGATATTGTGGTGCAAGGATTTGAGAGGTTCAATTCTACTTCAACTGATTTTGTAGAAAAGCCAAATGACGTTTGTACAATAACTTTTGAAATGATTAAAGCAATTTTACCTGAACCGAACTTTAAATATTGTGAGAGAAAAATTGTTTATGTTTTTCCTGGAACAGTAGAAGTTTTTGAAAAGTAAAACTGCATTGGAGAAGTGTTAGTTGACTGTTTAAAGTATTTTTTTATTGTTTTTTTTATTTAGGGGTAAATGTAAATGCCTTCAAAATAAAATGATAAAATTATAAAATCTTACAGATTTTGATTTGTTTTCATTTCCCCCTTATAAGTCCAATGTGAGTCTAATATATCAGGAAAACTTTGTTTACATTTACCCCTTTGAGCCGGGTAAATGTAAATAAGTTGGGGTAAATGATAAAAAAAATGACAAGTTGATTCCTAATAACGATTTGTCTCTGGAAGTTGAGAGGTATAGTATTAAACAACACCTCTTCCAAATTTCATAAATTTTGAAAAATTAGAAGGTATATATTTTTATTTTTAAAGTTAAAACTGTTAAAATCATTTACATTACCCCACTTGACCCTATCTACTTATTACACTTCTCTGAAAGTCTTTGGTGTGGTTTTAAAAATTGGCTATTTAGATAATTTGTGGGACCCTTGTTGTCAATACCTTTATTATAACTTAGTGTGTGCAGTAAAATTAGAGAATTTCTTATTTGCAGTCTTCTCAAAACAAATAGTGTGATGAAATCCTATGTTATGTTATTTAGCCACTTGTAATATATATTTTTTCTAGCTTATATTTAAAATACCACCCTGTATAAATATTTCTTTAGAAGGGAGAGTGCAAGCTTTTAAAACCGGGAGGGTCCATACAGGTATCTGCTATTTATAGATTTATCACTTGTTTATGTTTGTATAGAAAAAGAAAGGGAAAACATTTTTTGTAAATATAGATATTTCAAATACCAGAAATTAAATTTCCATTGCAGAGCACTTCATGGGGCCTCATCCTGGACAGGATATGAGAGAAAAATACTTAATATTTGCAATTATCACTTACCAAGACCTCAACAAACCATTGAAAATACATTTGGAATTGTTTACGTTATTCTCCATAAACCAATTATAGACAATTTACAATTGTGTGAACCATTTTGTTATGACAAGCTATAACATTACGTTGACAAAGTTGAAAAAAATTCTTCAAATCCATAAATATCTTAGACCATTATGAGAAAATGGTAAGACTGCTATCAACCACATAATATGTAGAAATCCATGAACAAGAACATCACACAGTTGAAAACCTGTTAAATATAAAATAATTTTCTAGTTTATATGGAGATGAAGGCCATTTTAAAATACAGTGAAGGACAATGTTATCAGGGACATTATATTGTTGCCTTTGTATAAATCGATCATACTTCTAGAATGGTAATAAAAAATTAGAGCCTATTTGAAGTCACCTTGACATATTTAGATTTAACACAATAGAAAAAGTATTTAAAATCTTTAAACCATGTACAGTACAGTGGTCTACCATAATATCTACACTATCATTTACTCCTATTAAGAAGTTGCTATTTAAATTGCAATTGATAAAACTGGTTTACAATTGGCAGTTTATGATAAAGCTACTAGAATACTAGAAGTTTTTATACAGAAATGGAAATAGGTACTAGACTAAATTGCTCATATTGTTATGAAACTGAAATCTCTTTTCAATAAATATGTATGTGATATTTTTATTTTTTGTAGAAGAATAATTGATGTTAATAATCATTTATCAACTTTCTAAATTTTAAAGTTGATGCATAAAGCAGTGATTATTGTGATGGTCATCCTTTACTTTAACAACTCTATCATACAAAAGGAAGAATACCTAAGGAGCCTTCAATGGCACAAGGAATCCAGAAATCACTATTTTTTACTCAAATATTAATAACTAATAAAAATTCTAAGAAATAAGACTACAATTACAATGATACTGACGCCACACACTGCAACACAACACACCAATCACCATAGTTAAGTTAATAGTAAAGTTAAGTTAATCACGTTAAATGTTAAAAGTGAAAAGACAATAATTAATAACCACAGAAAACATCTAAACCTTTGAATATAAACCAACTAATAACTCTAGCCATAGACTCTAGCCAGAGACCATAGAGAACCAGACACTAGTTTTTTATAATCTGTGGTCAGTGGTGTGGTGTGATGTGTGATACAAGATACAACAACTTATTTTCTTCTTTTTTGAATGATCCATAGACAAAATAAATGTATTTCTCAATCTGTCGTCTGTCCCATGTCTGTTCGTCAATATCCTGTCATTATTTGTCAATTTTATTTGTGTAAATACTAAATATGATCACTCCTTGTCCTTGAGATTGAGCGCCACACATTTGGTTTGAGGTTTGAGTTATGGCAAAGAGTAAAAGAATGAACGTGACAACGCCAGACATTTTTTTAATATATTGTTTGCTTTTGTTTTGCAAAAATATTTCTTCATTTATTTCCGAAACAGTTGCTTAAAAAATGGAAATGAAAGAATAACACGCAGACCAGTCAACTTCAGAAAACAGTGAAATAACAGAAAATAAGTTTTCAATTTCTAAACAAGATAGTAATCTGAATTTGAAAACTTGAAACCGGTTAAAGCAGAATTTGGAGATTTTAACTCAAATAATAGCAATGTCTCAAATAGATCCTGATTCTGAAATCAAGAATAATTTTTTGTTTGTGCAAGCCAATGATTGTCCAATAATAGGTATAAATGATGTAGAAATAAATTCAAAAGTTTTAATTAAAGGATTTGAAAACCCACTTTCATCAAATGAAACCGATGTTTTGAATTTTGACGATACAGCCTGTAGCAGTAAATCAGCTCAAAATAGGAAAAGGGAAGTTGACAAAATTACAACCAAAAATAAGAAACACTATCCATGTCCAATTTGTGGAAAAGGTAAGTGTACTTTGAAAATATTTAATACATTGGAAATTGTCATATACAGTTTGCTTATTCAACATGTTTTTAATAGATATTGTGTTGACCTACATATTGCTGAATTTGAAGTAGAGTACTTTCAAAAAAATCTTATCATAATGTACCTTAATGTCTGATTAAGAGTTTTTTCTTAAGTTTTCTACTTCATCGCTAGTGCTAGAGTGCAATAATAACACAAAAATATAATATTTCCATAATGAAGGTAGCATTATAGAACTACAAAATTTAAATATTTGTGATTATTGGATAATTTTATGTAAGCTTGCTTCAGTAGATACTTTTTCCTTTATCTTGTAAAATAACTAGTGGGAAAGCTGACTCAATAAAACTGTTATAACTTTTGTTTCGCTTTATGAGTTTCAACAAACAGTATAATTTGATGGGAAATTTAATGTGATTTCGAAAAACTCAATAATAACAATAATCAATAAATGATTAGGTGATAAAACTATCAAAAATAAACTACATCAACCCAGTGAAATAACCTAAAGATACTGCTCAAAATGCTTTCCATCTTTTTTGGTGCAGATATTTAATTTCTGTGTGGTAGAAAAGACTGAATGAATGAGCTTTAGTTCAATGTTTTGATACCAAACAACTTTATTTTTAGATTTCACATGGTCTAATTCAAGAAAAAAACACTTTGATCTGCATTTTCGTAAGAAACCAGTGTTATGCTCTATATGTGGTCAATCATTTATCCATCAAAAACATTATCTATTACACAATTTCATACATTGTATAAAAAAGAAGAGAACAAAATGGTCGACCAGTAAATACATAAACAAACCGATTTCAGAAGACTGTTTAAATAACGGAATATCAATAAAGTCTGTATCAGATGCAGTGAAACCAGTATTTGAATTCGATTGTGATATTTGCGGAGAACGATTCAAAACCGAAGAAAGTCTACAAGACCATTTAAAAACCCACCCGATATTATTCAACTGTGATATTTGTAGTAAATCGTTCAGTAGAAAATCCTCTCTCACCCAACACAAACTTATCCACTTCGGACCGCAATTCTACTGCGACATTTGTTCCAAACCATTTAAAAGTAAATCTAACCGCAACCGCCATCTATTGACACACTCACAAACGAGAAATTCGTATTTCAAATGCACTGTATGTATGCAAAAGTTTAACAAAGCTTCCAGTTTCGTAAATCACTGGGTTACACATCAAGAAAAATCCAAACTCCAATGCAAGCTTTGTAGTAAAACTTTCAATAAAACCCAAGATATGTTTGAACACTGTAAAAGTCATTTTAATGTAAAGAATCGATTGCAGTGCAAGATTTGCCCTACGTGGTTTATACAAAAAAAGCAGTATCAGAACCACATTAAAATGCACGCTCAAGGCGTACCGCCTGGAATTTGTTGCAGTTACTGCTTAGAAAACTGTACTGACCATGATGAACTTTCTAAGCATGTTGAAATTCACGAAACGCCTTTTCAGTGCGGGATTTGTCTCTTATTGTTCAATGAGTACAGTCAGTTGTCACAACACATTGAAAAACACACCGATAAACACACTAATATAAGCTGCCCTTTTTGCATGGCAACTTTCCATAATGATTATCTCTCGAACCATATAGACAGCAAACATTCAGACATGAAAGAAACTGGTACGAAAAAATCCTTCACGTGCAACTATTGTTCCATGTTTTTTACGACGGAATCCGATTTAAAGAATCATTTAAGTGAGAGTATTCGGAAAGCGTGTTGTAAAATTTGCTCTATCAACACATGCAGTCTGGAAAGTTTAATAAAACATTTACAAGACACTCACATTGGAGTGCGTAGTCCGTTTGCTTGTGTGATATGTACTCGAGAATACTCGGAAAAAGAAAACTTGGTGAACCATCTTCTTTCCGAACAAGGAAACGATTTGTTGGATTATTTTAAACAGTGTGAAATATGCCATTGGAATTTCTTCGAAGAAGTCGATTTCGGTGTGCATTGTAAACAGTATCATCTACCGAGTAATTCCGATTGGGGTGACAGTCAAGATATTATGGAATCAAATATTATAGTTAAAGATAACGAAGAAGCTATAGACGAATTCGATATTATTTATCAAGCGTTAGAGATTAAAGAAGATAAGATAGAATATAGTGGGTATTTCGATCTTTGTTGACACTGCCAGAAACTGTGAAATATTTAGAGGGCTAGATTTGAAAACATGAACCTTGGCAAGAAAGGAACCATCAGCAATTACTGGTAATTCAACCATTTGTATATTAATCATTGTACAAAATCTTTAATTTTTTTTATATTGACATTATGAATCAATTTTAATTCTATAGAGAGTGCGGCAGTTAAACTATGAATGCTCTCAATGGGTTCAGTCTAAGGTCAGTGTGGCCAACAAAAAGTGTTTTTTTCTGATAAGAATTACAGTTAAGGTCTACCATTTGAAACATAAGATTTAGCATGTTTTTTATCATTGCAAACATCTATATTGCTTTATTAAAATAATTAATACACCACCGAAGCGTATATTGAAATTTAAAATGACTTTTTAGCTGAATACTCAACATATCGGTGGCCAATAAATCTAGGAACTTTTGGCATGTCACCATTTCATCTCTGTTATCTGTCACTAGTTATGTCAAATGTCAGTTATATTTATTTTTGTTGATATTCGTTTAATTGTGTATGTACATTTTCGATTAGATTTTTGTAGCATTTCTAGTTTTTTGTATCTCTAATCTTCTGATTACTTTTTCCACTGACATCTCACATAACTTGTGACAGATAACAGAAATGAAATGGTGACATGCCAAGAGTTCCTAGAATTATTGGCCACCGATATGTTGAGTATTCAGCTAAAAAATCATTTTAAATTTCGAGATATACGCTTCGGGGGTGTATTCATTATTTCAATAAAGCAATATAGATATCCACAATGATAAAAAACATGTAAAAATCTTTTGTTTTGGATGGTAGACCTTAACTGTCATTCTTGTCAGAAAAAAACACTTTGTTGGCCACACTGACTTAGACTGAACTCCTCTATTATTGAAAGTGTGTGACTAGTGAAAATTGATATAGGGGGCTAAAGACTAGACTGGCTTCAACTGCGACCTATAGGTACCACATATAGGTTGATTGAACTTAAGCTTCAGAACTTTATTTATTTTTTCGCCTACCTCATCGGAATACCAATAATATGTACACCAATGGTGGAAAATTTTTAACGCCACGGCTTTTAAAGTATTTCATATGTCAATTTTGACGTTTCATGTACATTTTTTTAATTAAACGTCAGTGAATGTCAGTTAACGTTTTTTTTTATAAGTTTTTATTTTTTTTGGTTTATTGGGTAGGCGAAAAAACGTTGTGTGCCATACATGCAGAACCTTCTGGCTCGTTATACTCTATAACATTTTATTAATTTGCAACTTCTTTTTTATTTTTTATTGTTGACTCTCTATGCTACATAACTTTCCGCAATAGTTGCAGATTTCCATCCCCTATGTCGCTTGAGAGCAAAAGCCATCAACTCCAGTATTTGTTAATAAAGTGACCGACATTCTTCTAAGGGAGTGTCCCAATATACTCCTTAAAGTTATAAAATTTAGCAATTTTACTTGTAATTGAAGAGTTTTTCACGACAGGCTGGTGTAATGATAACCGCATGTATCTCAAGTTATAACCTCTTCAAATTCCGAAAAATATAATGGGACACTCGGTACTAAAAAAGAAATATCTGAAACTTTTCAAACATCGGCTATTTCTGTTGATTATACACATAGAGTCCCATAAAAATGTTTGGTAATGAATTACCTATACATTTTCCGGAAGCACTATTGGAATCAAACATTTATTTAAGAATATTTCTGGTCTTATAATCTCGAGACACTAATTCCTAGAAAACATGATCAAAAATCCACAATAGGTATTAAAATTTTAGAAACATTAGTAAGTCTTGTAAAATTTTCAAAAATAACAATTACTGACAATAGATGCTTGTTGATTTGTTACTGCACACATTTATGTATTGAATCAATATTGATATAATTATGCTCTAAATGTGTACAACTTGGTATTGTGGATTTTTGTTCATTCAAAATTATGCCAAATAAAAGTATTAGAGAAATGCTTTGTGATTTAAGTATTTTCGTGCATGACACCGAAATATTTTAGTTTGTAACCGTTTTAATCAATTTTTTGTATTTTATAAAAAAGCTAGTCAAATTTAAACTATTGGTTTTATTTTATGACCACAAAAGTATTAGATTAGATTAGAATTGGAGGGGCTCTTTGTCCTATCCCACTGCGACCTTTGCAGATCTATTGTGCTCCTTCCCATATTTACAGCTCAATATCTAGCTTTATTCTTTTTATTTGATTTAATAGCCTGGATATCGCCTCCCTTGCGTAGCTCTCTGCCCTCGGTTTTTCTTCTTCGAGTAAGTGAAACCGCACCCTTGCTAGGCCTTCGCAAGCACAGAGTATGTGCTCCGCGGTTTCGTCTTCTTCCTGGCAGAACCTGCATAGGCTGTCATCTGCAAGGCCAATTGTGTGCCTATGTTTCCTCAGCCTACAATGTCCGGTCAGCATTCCCACCATCATCCTCGTCGTTTCCCGACTTTGACATATAAGGTCGTTTGACAGTTTTGTCCAAGGTCTTTTTTAAGGAATAATTTTGCGTTTCTTTGTCCTGGGGTTTCATACCACCAGCGCAACGCCTGGTTGTTTATCCAATTGTGGATGCTCTCTTTACTTAAGCATTTTGCAATTCCACAGGAAGGTTCTGGCCCTATCATGACCTCCGTTGCTCCCTGCTTGGCTAATTCATCAGCCTTTTCATTACCTTTTATTCCTTGGTGGCCTGGTACCCAGGCTAGGGTCTCTATTATGACTGCCTAGTCTGTTTAGGGCCTTCCGACACTCCCACACCAGATTTGATGTTATCCTATATGAGCATAATTCCTCAAGTGCTGCTTGGCTTTCGGAGTAGATGACGATTCTTTGGTTATCCACCTCCTGTCTCATCAACTCTTCTGCACAGCATTGCACCGCCAGTACCTCTGCCTGAAAGACAGTAGCGTGATGTTTCTCTAGGCTTAGAGAGATCGTGATCTTCTCTTGTACCCCATATATTCCGGCTCCTACTCCGGAGTCTATTTTCGAGCCATCAGTGTACTAGTTGATATTCGCTGTTATAGGAGGCCCTGCTTCCCAGTCCTTTCTCTCTGGAATGTAAACTGTATAGTCGTTTTTAAAACTATATTGTATGGTCATCTGATCCGTTGGCATTCCCAGTATTGGATCTGCCTATATTTCTTCATATAGCTCTTAATAGACCTTACCGTGTTCTTGGCTTATCGGAGAAGGTCCCTGTAATAATCTGTGACTAACAGATCTTGCATTCCCTTGAATGAGGATAAGCAGTGGTGGTAGGTTTACTATTACCTCCAGGGCCGCAGTCGGAGTCGTTTTCATGGCCCCTGTGATACTTAAGCAGGCCTGTCTTTGAATACCACTTAGCTGCCTCTGCGCTCCAATCTGCAGTGTCCTGGGCCACCAGACAACTAATCCATAGGTTATCATTGGCCTTACAACCTGTGTATATAACCATTTGGTCATGTTGGGATTTAATCCCCAATTATTTCCACACATTTGCCTGCACCTTCCAAGGGCGACCGCAAAAGTAACTTACAGGGTATATGTAAACTCTGGAAACAAAATGTCGTAAATTGAAAAGGACCTTTGAAATTATGAGTGTAACATTATACAAAACTTTGAATATAGGTGAACAAAAATAGTAAATGTGGCCAAAAAATAGTGACAACAAGCTGCTGAGCAATTAAACTAGGTCTCGGTGATTGGAGGTGCTAAAAAAGACTGGTTGAAGTGGTGGGAGGTTTATACACCGATAAACAAAACTCGTGTTCAATTTTGTAACATTTCGATATATTATAGACCCGGAAAGATTTAAAAATTTTCTCTTATCTATGGTTGCCAATGCTGCTGTAAATCGATAAGTACAAGACCAAAGCTAATAATAACCCAAGAAAGAAGATGACTTCAGACAGAAATCTTGTCAGTGATTTGTTTTTGTTATGATTGTTATTTATATAAAATAAAATTCAAAGAATTATAATAGTTATCAAAATGAATAAGAAGGAAGAAACCGATGAAACTTTGCTTGACATGATACTGAAAGCTGAACCAGAAAATTCAATGCCGACTACAATTATTGAACCTGAAAAAGGTATTGAATCTTGTTCGGAACTTGTCCCTACTATAAAGATAGAACCTAAAGAACTGATGGAGATTGTTAATGAGCTTCCATTTACAAACAATAATGTTAATGAAATTAAAAGTGAACATGATGTAGAACGTAATAATGTGTTGTATACACCCAATCTAGATTGCATAAAATCAGAGTATCCAACTGAAGTGAGTGATTTTTTCGCTATTAAAACTGAAACTATTAACCCGCAAATCACAGCTATACAACCATTTGAAAATGTAGAGAAATTTACAAAGTTTTTAAAGAAAAAGCTTCATGAATGCCCAATATGTATAAAAAGTGAGTACCTTACATTAAATCTGTTTGATGGCATTAATTCAATAAGTCATAAGAGTTGAACTATAATTTGACTCAACTATTACAAGTGTTATGTTACTTCTTTTACAATTGTTTAATCTGATGATAATTGTTTTAATTCCAGACTTTGTATCAGAGGAAAAACGAAATAAACACTTCAATGCTCATTTTGGCAAGTATATGGTGATCTGTATGTTTTGTGGTAACATGTTCACAAATAAAGGAGAATATTTATTTCATACATTTAATTGCTATAAAATATGCCATCAACAAGGTCAAAATTCTGATATATTTAGATGCCAAGTTTGTTCAATGAAATTTAATAAAAAGCGACTCTTCAATTATCATGTCAAAATACATGATACTGAATCACCTTACAAGTGCCCGGAATGTTTGAACTATTTTGTGACATCCAGTCACCTAGAAAAACACATGTGGGTTCACGAAATCGATAAACCATATAAGTGTGAGATTTGTTTGAAATTATTTGCTCAAAACCATTGGTTACAACGCCACATGGTCACTCACACAAAAGACAAACAATTCGCATGTCATTTATGCCCAAAAAGATTTGGAGTCAAATGCAATTTACAAAGACACATAAATTGTCATTTTAAAAAGGAAAAACCAAAATTCAAGATGTACCCAAACGTTGATACACCTGGGAAACCATTGAAATGTGAGCTTTGCTATAAACCTTTTCGTTATAAACACTGTTTAGCAGTACATATGGTTAGTCATAGTAATGAAAAACCATTTAAATGTGAAATCTGTTTTACCAAGTTTGGTTTAAAAACAAATTTTCAGAGACATATGAAAGGCCACAATGGCGAAGGACCATTTAAATCCAAATATAAATACAAAAGATTGCAAGATTACAGATGTGAAGTTTGCTCAAAGCAATTTAAAGAGGGACAGTCTTTAAAGGTTCACATGCGTAAACACCCTGATGCTATAAGGTGCTATTTATGCCGCAAACAGTTTACACACACTACAAAATTGAAAATTCACGAACGTTCTCATAATCATGGAAAAAAGTTCAAGTGCAATATTTGTTTGCGAGATATAGCGTTTAAAACCGAGTTCGATATACATATGCGGCTTCACACTGGAGAAAAACCTTTTAAATGCCATACTTGTGAAAAGGCGTTTGTAAGTAAAGTAAGATTAAGCATACACGCTCGCTCTCATACAGGGGAAAAACCTTTTATATGCGAAGTTTGTTCAAAACAGTTTTCTCAAAAACCGAATTTAATAACGCATTTGCTTCTACATACTGGCGAAAGGAAATTTAACTGCGAGTATTGTTCGAGAAAGTTTGTTAAAAAAGCCGATTTGCAGAACCACATTGTACTTCATACAGGAGAGAAGCCGTTTAAATGCGTTATGTGTACGGCCGATTTTAAGCGAAAAGCCGATTTGACTAATCACATGATCATTCATACCGATAAAAAGACGTTTCAGTGTGAAATTTGTTCCAAAACGTATTTACAAAAAAGTAGTTTGAGTCGACATATGCGGTCTCATAACAAAATTAGCTAATACTTTTATAACATCACAAATATTAGTGATAGGTAAAAGTAAACTGTGGCAAGAATATTCCTGCATTGTGTAACTACTTAGGGAATTGTGCAATATTATTAAAGATTTAACCAACAAATGTATGAACAAGGGCGATTAATAGCTTAACGCTTGAGCAAAGACAAACGTGAAAGTGTTAATAGCCCTTATACAGGGTGATCCGTAAGTAATGGTCCAAAGAAAAATGGAAGATTCTTCGCCTAAAAATATTACAATCTGACACAACTTCTTTTTATAAAATATCAAGATAAGAAAGATACAGGGTGACAAAGTTGAAATGTCAAAAATGTTTTTTCTCAGTAAATTGGAAGATTTTGGATATACAAACGTAAAAATTTGAAGATAGAGGTTTTAGGGCCTTGGAAATCCTGAAATGTTATTCATTTTGATGTATTTTCTAGAGGGCGCCACAAAAGCTATGTAATTGTAACTGTGCGATTAACTTATTTATCGTTAACGTTATCCCTCTATTTATTGGAAAATATTAAAACTGTATCATTTTTGTGACAAAAAGTATACTTATCATTAGTCCCTAAAGTTACCGGTTTTCGAGATATTCGTATTTTTAAACATATTATGATTTCCCAGGCCCTAAACCTCCTGTCTTAAAATTTTTACGTTTGTATATCATTAATCTTTCAATTTAGTGAGGAAAAACATTTTTGACATTCCAACTTTGCCACCCTGTATCTTTTTTATCATCAGATTGTTATATTTTTAGATCAAGAATCTTCCATTTCACTTTGGTCCATTACTTACGGACCACCCTGTATATACATGTGTTAGTTATAAAACTTTTCTGTCGACTGTATTAGTAATTATTGTTTTCTTTGGTAATAGAGATAGGAACTATGTGCATGTCGTACGGTTTGCGTGTATTACAATTTTATTGAACTAATAGTGTAATCAACCATTGATTAATGTCAGTTTGGTGATGGCTTTTATTTTTATATATGGCGAAAATATAGTCTAACTTTCTTAGGAATATTCTCTTCCTTCTGAAATCAGCTGATGTAATTAATAGATACCATATTACTATTAAATAATAATCCAAGTAAAAAATGCTTATTTACTTATATTACAATAAGTACCTAATGTAAACAGCGTTTTAAGTTGAATTGTCAAAGACAAATATATCAATTTGTATATTTTATTTATAAATCGTATGTAGCTGTAGTATACACTTTTATATTTTTCCAACAATACTTTTAACTATTATGATAGATAGTTAATTTGTTGGCCATTGTTGATTAAAAATATTTTTTATTTCCTTTTTTTTATTTAGTACCAACTGCACTCAGCAAATTTTAAATATTGTATTAGCCATTGAGTTAGTGTAAGAAGTGACATAATAGGTATGACCTAAGGCAGTGAGTGTCTGTTTCACCATATTGGTGCTGGTTTTGTGTCATTATTGTTGTTTTATTGCACAAATTGTAATAATTTTTATCGCCAACCGTCAGTAAAGCCGTCAATTATCAGATTGATTTCCGGAAGTAAACAAACAGTATGCGGCAGGTAAAGTACTTCGACTTTGACATTACTCGAAAATCATCATCTGTCAGTCTCACGCTTCTCCCTATTACGGCTCGATAATAGTTTTTTTGCGATTTATTTATAACAAATTATTGTTGGAACTCCTTTGACTTCAGGAACTAACTTTTATAATGCTTTAGGGTGTACCTTCAATTTAAATATAACAAATAATAAGTAGATTTGTTCTATATTTGCTGTTTACTTTGTCATAATAAAATGCAATGAAATATACCTCAGTTTTTTACATTCTGAATTCTGAGCAGTTGGCGATAAAATTTTGTATACACCACGTCAGAAAAGTGTCTTTATCGGACTCGCCTGTTATTCGCCTCGCTTCGCTCGTCTCATAATTTCAGACTCGTCCGATAAATAATCACTTTACTGCCTTGGTACATAAAATAACTATTATGTCGTCGGATATTTTGGTGCTTCTTTGACATGATTAAGTTAGGAACAATAATGTCTTCATGTCTAGTAAAAAGTTACTGTAGCAAATTTGGTGTAAAATCGAATACATCGGAGGGAAAATAATTTGATAAATGAATAAAAGCAAAGCAAAATTGGACTGGGGTTATCTCAGTATTGAAAAATTTTAAGTTCTGAGTATAATTGAGCTATATAGAGCTTGTTCAACCATCCTTTGCCATTACGTCATACGTTGTCCAGCTTGCTCTCCCATTCATGAAATGGATGAGACGGAATTATGACGTCATTAACGTATCTCTTATCTAAGGGGCCTATTCTGTAATTAGTAACGATGTCGTTCGTGGACGATTAACGTTACTGAACGACTTTATATATTCAGTATCGTAACGACCGCTGTTAGATAACGACAAAATGGCTGATATTATGTATTACATTATATATTGTGACCTTGTTGTCTTAATGGGCCGACTTTTAACTTTGTCCTTTTCCATAATAAAAGTTATGTGAATGTCAATCAAAAAACCTAACAAAACAGCTACAGATGTCAAAAATTATACCCAACCTTTATAAAATGAAAATGAAAATATTATCGTTATGTTTTGTCCCTAGATTTTGACGTAACGACATTATTACGGAATATAACTTTGAAAAATTATCGTTAACATAATAATCGTTACCGTTACGACGTCGTTGCATAAGGACAAGTTACAGAATAGGCACCTAAGGCTGACATAAATTTTATCTTACTTTTGACAGTTCAGTTCACATATTTTGAAAACAATAGGGCATGTCCACGACAGTTGACATTGACAATACTTGGGTGGTAAAACAATAAACAATAGACATGATGAAAAATTATCAAACAACTATTAACCCATATTATATATTATTAAATATGCAAGCTCAACAATTAAGATAACTTTAAAAGTACACTGAAGCAAAATCAACTAAAATCAAACACGATCTACCATTATAAATCAGCACAACCTCACTATTAAGTACCGCGTGTTCTGAACGCTTTGTTTATAGTTTTACCACCTAAGTCTTGTCAAAATAGTTTGTGACGTCACGTGGACATGCCCTATTCTTATGTCATTGATTATAATTTTGAGGTTAAGTGTAAAATAACATTCAACTAATGTAAGACATACGTAATACAGCAATATACGTCACCGATTATGACGTAACGACAAAGGATGGTTGAACAAACTCTACAATATATCTCATTTGGAACCATAATATGAGAAACTTTTTTAATATCAATTTTCTGAAAAAAAAACTTATTCTTCATAGAAAAGTTCTAAGTTTTAAGTATTATACGAGGTTTGTCAAAAAAATATGAATTTCGCTCAGTGCATCATGTATTCGTTCTATTGGCAAATTCACGAAATACATTTCCTAATTCTGGCTGAATGACGTGAGTCCAAGCCAAAAAAAAGAAAAAGAAATTTCCTAATCATTTCTGGAGAAATATCATTACTGCTGGTTAACGAACGAACGAACGAAATCCTGTGTGGCTTGACTGACCTCTGAATATCCTGCCGATGATATTGTCATAAAAGCCAGGAGAAAATTCGAAATGGGATCCAAAAACCATCACCAGACTTAGAGAGAATGCCATTCAATGGTACACAGACGGCTCAAAAGCAATTGAATGAACTGGGATAGAAGTGTACTGGAGCGAAAATCAAACACTCTGAAAGCTTGGGAAGAACTCCAAGTATCATTCAAGCGGAAATCCACGTCTTAAGAAAGTGTGCCCAGTTCAATATTGACAAATGATGTAGAAGGCAAAGGATTATCATAATGTCGGATAGTCAAGCATCCATTACACCACTGAGCTCTTGTGTAATCAGTTTCAAAATGGTTTGGGAATGCCTAGGCGAGAACAATATAGTCATCTCACTATGGATTCCAGGACACACTGATATGGAAAGAAATAAAATAGCAGATGAACTAGCAATTAGGGGACTGAAACACCCTTTTGGGGACCGGAATTCTTCTACAGTATCAGCTCCAATTCAATATTGGAATAGGAAAGGCCGAAAAAAAAAGATAGAACATGTCGCGGGACACACGGTAGGAACTTTAGTTCCTTTTAAACAAAAATTATGTAATACATCTGACGTTATAGATAAACAATTTGCATATTCCTCGCTGGTCGAGTAGTAAGCAAACCAGACTCTCACGCGGTAAACCCGGGTTCGATTCCCCGTGAAGAAGTTTTTTTTTATTGTCAATTTTATTTTTAAATAATTATACTGCTTGATATTAATAACGACAACAGGTAGACGTTTGAAATATTTAGCAGAATATTCATTATTATAGATAATGGTACGGTACCCTTAATGAGGGAGTCCGACTGGCAACATCTACCTATAACAGCATCGGATATTTAAAAAGAGAAACCGTAGCACTATACAAACTGGAGATTCAAGAACTGTACGTTTACCACAAAAAAATTAGTGGAAACATAAAATTGAATTGTTAAATTTTCGATTTGAAGTTATATTACAGTTTATAGAAATTTTTATTTTCTAGATTTTTCCTAAGTGGGTCGTAGAAAAAATATGCAGTTCGACCCGTGTGGATTGTCCATATCGCACTTGAACGATTGAGCACTCCGCCTACGGCGTCGTGCTCAAACTTCGTCCTCATACCACACTAGTTGCACAAACTACTATTTCTATCAAAATATGCCCTTTTACATTTAAAAACAACCTGCCAAATGTCAAATCAATTTATCCATCCATTTTAAAGTTATCGAATTCAAGTTTTAAAAATTTCAACACCCTGATGTATTTCGAAAAGTAAATGTGCTAGACCCCTTAATCCTCATATCATTTTGTCCAATTTCACGAGAGGAATCTACATGTAATCTACGTTGTGACTGGAGACCGGTATTACCCTTAACGTTCGAGATGCTTATACCATTTTTTGCGCGATCGTATTGAAAAAAATTCCGAATAAAATAATTTAAATTTCTTCGAAATGAACGAAATGTCAAAAGTGACATTTATACTTCTCGATCAGTTTAGATTTAGATTCTTCGCAATCTGTAGATACTCAACTTCTTGTCTCTATTCAATCTCGCTTCCATCAAGTTTAACGGTTTCACCTTTTTTAGGTGTTTAAGGAGTTGATGTTTAGTCCTTTACTAACCTGGTAGAGGTTTTCTCCAGCACGCGACGAAACTAATTCGGATTGTACTGCGTATGCCCCTAGGCAATTTAGTGTTCCAGTGCCTATTTTTAGGAACTAGGACAATTCCATCAGTTCCTTCTGTTGAGCAGATATTTCAAATAATATCTCATTTCACGCAAGAGCGGCGTATGTTTGAGTTTTGTTTCGAGGTTGTTTTTATGATAAATCAAAATCAGTACAATTACAACAAACTCATACGAACGCATACGATGTTTTATAAATTAATATTCTGTGATTATAATATAAATATAAAGTAAGGGAGGAAGTTTTTTTTTACTTTATAGCATGTCGTATTTCAATATCAGGCTCAACTCTAGTGGAATGTTATCTGATGATGATGAACAGCTTGTGAATGTATTAACTATTAATAATTGCGTTCCAGCCCCAACGAATTCCAAAATAGTTCGACTTATTATTTGAATTGTCATTCGCAGTAAATCAGTTCAAATTATGTGTTACAACTTATTGCTGGGACAAATCTATTGAATACTGATAAGATTGCGATAGTTGTCCCACATTGTTCAAGTTCAGTGATGTTTGTTTCCATCTCCTTCAAGCCAAACGCTAGGTCTGTTCTGTAGCCATCCGTCCAGACGATTACAATATATTTCTGTTTAAAATCGGATGTGTCTGTGGTCTTATTAGACACGTGTTGAGGTTTGGTTAATGAAACTACTTTTTTTGTATAACCAATAAATATATTTAAAAATGTACTAGAATACTTACAACAATCAATATAAAATACTTTATAAATTGGCAGTAGAGAGACAATAATTATCATACTTACCTAGACATATTTACAAAATTTAACAGTATATATAAACAAATTTTTAAAAGAGAATATATAAATTAATCTAACAATGTCATGTTTAGAACTTTTAAATATTAGTTATTAATGCCTATAGGTATAGACTACGGTTCATATTAGAAGTCGAAGCCATATGAAGTTTGCCAACTGTCAAAATCGATCTTGTTTGTCTATGTCGCTTTGTCATTGGTCATTGGTATTACAAGCGATGTTTTATACCGACATCCATTTTATTATCGACATTTGAGGTTGTGTTTGAAGCAATTATTTACTGTTGAATATTTTTGATTTTTGAATATTTTAAGGAGTGTAACTCTAGTTTACCTGTGAGTGTTGTATTTTGATCTAACACCATACCTCCTTAAAAACTTTGGTGTTAAAAGAAAAATTATCCACAGCCAAGGCTGGTAGATTCTAATTTTGTGTTAACCTACAAAATGATTTGAAGTCGAATGTCAATTTTACAATATGGCGCTTTTGACAACAAGTTCGCGCATACGACTGCAACTTCAAGAGGCTTTTTCTTATATGAAACAGAGTCTACGTCTGATTTATTTAGAAACTTTTAATATTAATTTGTGATGTGTTTTATGTATTTATAGTATAAAGTGTGCGTCAAAAGAAGCGCATTCAATTAATGTAACTTATACTAGAGATTTAACATAAAAGCCTTGTTGATTTTTGTTTTGGGGAGTTTTAGATAAATGAGAAATCCACTTTGGGTACAAGAGGATTCACTTTTGTAAAAAGTAAATGTTTAGGTAGGTAATGGTTTGGGAACAAATTGTATTCTTTTTTGGAACACACTTTATAATAATAAATGAGAATTTACAGTATATTGCGCTTAAAGTATAAATAGAAGTGAAAAAATATTCGGATAGGAGCTCCTTCCCTCAAAACCTGGAAAGATTTACTTTTCAAATTTGTTCACTGGCTTTTGCACAAAATGAAATAATTGCAAAAACAACATTTTTTGTCGCGCTGTTTTGAATATTGAAAAATATTGGAGAAAAGTTTTATGTAGGAACAAAGTTTCTTGATATATTTGATTTGTTTTTGTACAGATTTAGGCATCATTTCCATCCCTATAAAACGTATCATAATTTTATAAAATGTTAGTATTTTTATTAATATAAATAAAGTTTTACAATTTATCGAAGAAAATAAACTGAAACCATAAAAAAGAAGACAGGAAATGTGATCCTTTTCCAACAATAGAAATTGAGTAAAAGCTAAAATTAGGTGATCTTTTTCCTTATTCGACGTCCCAATCAAAGTAATGTCAATTAAATTGAACATCCTTTGAAGTTCATTATTAAATCCAAGGACATAGTTTATTCAATATACAGGGTAAATAAAAGCGATGGATTTTAATTGTCAACATATAGTTTTTTTCGGGTGCTTTC
Organism: Galerucella calmariensis; assembly: GCA_910591675.1. Taxonomy (NCBI): domain Eukaryota; kingdom Metazoa; phylum Arthropoda; class Insecta; order Coleoptera; family Chrysomelidae; genus Galerucella; species Galerucella calmariensis. The sequence goes on along the minus strand of CAJUYG010001004.1, from coordinate 80,044 downwards.
GAGTAATTAGGGTTTTCCCTAAATTTTAATTCATACTTTGAGTGGTAAATGAAATTGACACATTTGGTCCTCATAACTTTTAAGTGGCCCTATTAGGGTACTTTCAAGTAAAATTCAACCTATCAAAGATACCCTGTATTCAACAGTTACAAATAATGAATAAACTATAGCAAATATTAGATTAACAAATATATCAGTAGTGATGTGAAAATGTTTACAATAAGTACGTGACTTTTGAATTTCCCAAGTAGTAAATTTAAATGCAACACTGCTCCCGTCAAATGTCAAATTTTTTAGCGACCAGCGTCATTTAGTTGATGTATGACAGCCGTTGAAAACATACAACCACTAAAACTGAAAAAAAAACACAGTTGGCAGTTGACGGGACCAGTGGTGTATTTGAAGTTACCAAGAGCGACATTCAAAAAATCACCGACACTGTCTTCGTAAAAATAATTGTAAATTCATAACAATAAATTATTATAATAAATATATTTTAATGAACAGTCGATTTTGCAAATTAAAACGCAGTTGAGTGTTGGAGAAATTAGATCAGAACTATCCAAAAATGTACGTCTGGTAAAAAAAAGTTACTTTTTTACATTTATAAAATGTCCCATTCGTTTCCTCATTGTATCAGTCCCTCAAACTTCAAACTGTCACTCTGCAGAAGTTAACAACGCCTTTTCAATACATTTTAATTGACATTTGACAAACTTGAAACGCTCGTCACGACCTTGGAGGTTGGAATAGTAGTCTAAAGCGATAACTTTTAGATGGCGCTGTCGTTTTAACAGATATTTTAGAAATAGAAGAAAAACGAATCATAGAAAAATGCAAGAACAAACGAGACAAAAGCAAATGGTGCAGAAAATGAAGAAAACGTTCAAAAAATGAAGTAAACGAATCATCTGAAGTTGGAATGATATTACTTGTCGACTGTATCACTAAATATAATACCTTATTAAAATACATATTAGTTGCCGCTGAACTCTAACGAATCTATACAAATACAAAAAAAACTTACGCTCCCAAACATTTTTCCACTCTATTTTGATTAAAGCCCACCGAATGCTTCAAATTACTCGATTCTATCAACAATGAAGCATCGCACATCATCCTCGCATTCGATCTAACCAAAAACAACAAATGACATTCTTCGTAAACTGTCAATTGTACTCTGGTACAAACTAATCCGTGCAGTACCGTCGCTCGTTGTAGGTCCAACCATCTTTGTAGGGCTAATTCTCTTTCTTTAATCGTACTGCCTAACGATACATCTGACGGTCCCCATAGCGAAAATTCGAGAACGCTTTTTACTTGTGTTAACGAGACCGCACGTTCGTTATTGAGCAGTGATTGTAGCAGCGGCGTTATTTTGGGAGAGGGTTGCAAAAGGTTGAGCGCTTTTAAGGCGCACATACACAGTGTACCGTGTTTTTCTTGATTGGATTTTGTAGCCACGTCCACCGATGTTCTGAAAATAAAAAAATTATTTGTTAAACCAACATCCGCCTTTTTTAAGCTACAACCTCAATCAATCTGCTAGCGAAGTGGCACTTCAGCACGCGTGCTGCAAAACGGATACCATCCTCAATCCTGTCAATTCAGTCTGCCTGAATGTTATCGCACATGCGCATTTTCATTGTTATTTTAAGGTAACGAGGTAATTAAAAAGTTCAACCTGTGATTATTCTTGTAAATAACTACTTATCAAAGACAACAAATTAATATAATTATGATATTAGAAAATAATGTATGTTTGTTTACAAAGATAATAGAATAAAATAGGGTTACGGTACCTAAATTATTTTCCCATGATATTGAATGCGCATGACACAATTCGGCACGCACCGAAAAAGCTTACAGCTTGCAAACTTGCACTTCCAAGTCGGCGCGCATGTCAGCACGAAATTGAATTGAGGATACTTACGTTTAAACGTCATTGTCCCAGCACGCGTGCCGAAGTGCCACTTCGCCACTAAATTGATTGGGGATGGGCCTTTAATGGTACTTTTACTAACTTTAGACGGAGTTAGAAACTTTCTGATGGGTTGTATTTTTTGTTAGTTACGCTAAAATACCGATAAGTTTAGACCAGCCTTAAGGTTGACATTTTAGTTTTTAAAAAACGATATAGAAGAGGTTATTTCTCATTTTCACAGTCAAAATCAATGTATGACCACAGAATACACCAGCAAACAAGAAGCGAAGATGTCTATCCTTTTTTGTAAACGCATGTCTGAAAGACGCCATTTTTATAATAAGATACTTCACTTTTTCGACGAATTCTACCGCCAATACATTCGACAAGCAAACAAAAGAGCTTCGGGAAATAGGCGAACTAAAAGAAAGGTCATCACAACCAGCCAATTGTATATTAGTATTTGTAAATATAATCGAGATAACATGACCGAATGATTTTATCAATAGGTATTAGGTGCGTTCTTTTTGACCGAGATCTTAGTTAATATCAGCTCACATCGGTAATGTGCGCGTTCCTTTTTGTTCACTCTGACATTTTTCCTCCCCCTATATCCGATGCTTGTCAAAAATTCAAATAGTAACCGAACTCTGTCAGATAAATTTTAAACGTTAGCAAATTTGCTATGGGAAAATAGAGTTGTAAACTATAAAAATGTTTGAACTCGTAAACAATAGCTTAAGAAGACAAAATGGTGGATGTTCGACAAGGTCAAGGCCAATAGGTGGTCTGTGGTCAGGACTTGACGCATGCGTTATTTCGTTGTGAAGAAGTTCTTAGAAGCAGGTTTGCTCAAGATTTTACTTTTCTAGTAGTTCGGGTCTCGCAAAAAAAACAAATTAAAAAGAATACAACTTACCCCTGTAAAACGCAAAGTCTATGATGGCTTTCTTTATCCATATCTTTACATAAAACAAAAGTATGTAAAGATAACGGTACTTCTTCGATGCCCTGTGCCTGTATCGTTTTCAAAGCATTCACCAATTGCAGCATTACGAAGTTCGAATCTTTCCAACTTTCATCTTGTGGTTTTGTTTTCAATATTTCACCGTAGGTTTGTATGGTGTTGATTTGTAGATATGGTAACACTTGAGCGGTCGCTAAAAATGTATGTTATATCATAGAAACTAGTATCATATTTATTAATCTAAGAGTAGTATTCGACATTATTCGAGTGAAATGAAACCGATATACGGCTTATGGTATTTTATTAAAATATATCAGTACTTCTTTGGAAATATTAATTTAAAATTGTTTGAACCGAATATTTTAGGAGGAATCTGGAAATTATTAGTTCCTAAATGTTTGCACCTTTCCCTACAGATACGTCACAAGCCTGAAGATGAAGTTAGCCATTCTCTAATTATGAACTAATAGCCAGGTTTTTGAATCAAATCTACCCAGAACTAGGGACGAACTGAAGGAGTGAATCCAAACAGCAGATCAACAACATTTCATTGGTAGTAATTCTACGCAGAGTAATGGGATCCTTCGTTTTTAAAAAGGACACGATAGAATTGTGGTCCTATGTCAACCCTTATATAGCTAACTTCTCTTTTAGGGTATATGAAAAAATGTAAATTTTAATGAAAGGGATCATAAAGCAAGGTGGTATTTATAAAAAATTTTAATACCACTACTCAATGTTTTGAGTAGTTTGGGAACTATTGACGTTAGAGTCCAGATAATTAATATACACTGCACTATAGTGATTTCTAGCATATTATTATTACCTTGGATTTGTTTGTCATCGTCTTCTTTATTGCTGTCTGATTGAGATAAATAATTGCTTGGGATTAAATCGCTAAATTCGATAATCGGTGTTAGATTGAAAGTACCCAATTGCATGGTACTGGAAGTTGTAGTACCTGTAAAAAGAATTCAACATATTTTACTATTTTTTACTATCCACAAAAATAGGTTGTTATAAAAGAATATTTTGCTGGGTGGTTGCAGAATATGTTTGTGATAATATAACTAAAAATATGGGCCACACGGGAAACCAGGCCACCGAATAACAATGACAGGCCTACGAACAGGCACTTCAAGTACCTCTGTAGAATCCTTTTCACTTTATAATACAAATTGATACTTTACCTGCTGTAACTGATAAAGTTACATGATGTGTACCCCATAGAGCTTGATGAAACACTCTAGTACCAACGAGAACTGGATTTTTGGTGGATTTAATAGAAAAATCTGTCCATCTCAAATTCGATACGGTTTTCAAACCTCTGAGTGCTGGTTGGATGTGACTTATTTGTTGAATCTGTTCAAAAAAAATTTAGTTTACAGAAATATATTTAAAAAAATGGCGGCCTGCAGTGGACCATTTTATTTACATAATGGTTTGATGGGAAATTAAACCGTGGAACTAACAGAAAAAATGATTTAATAACTGTGATGAAGATTAGTCCAAACTGTATCCATTTTTCTTTGAACTTAACCACACAAACCGAATTAACCGGTCAATATTCCTCGGCTTATTTTCCAAACCATGACGTAACAGTTAACTAACCACACAAACAATCTCACTGATATAGTTTGACAGAATAGTTATGTTATCGGAGGTTAGATCTTTGTATATTTCTTGGCTTCCACAAACCTTTACGTAATTAATGGTTGACCGTGACGTAACAGTATCTTGTTAACTCGGTACTGTTAGGGTTGAAATAATACCCTTCTTGGTGTGCGTCATTGATTGTTAATGTCTTTCTAACACATTACGTAGGAAGAAATGGAAAAAAAGGCAGGTCTGTGATTAATCCTAATCAAAATATCACAATAATAAACCGTTTAAATGTATTACAAATCTTAACCCTAATCTTTGACTTACAAAAATTTGATTGATTGATGTTTAGATTACGCGCAAGCTCGACAACACCTATCAATCGAGAATTTAAAATACTATGAAGGCGTTACTTTCGTGTGTTACGTCTTTTTCTACTGTCACACTGACAGTTCTCGACAGGTCTGTACTTTGTTGTTTACGGTCAATTATTATTTATGAAAAGTGAATATTAATCTTATTGATTTATTTATTTAAATAATACAAAAATATGCACGAATGCACGGAAAAACATCAGTATTTTGAAAGTTTTCAAGTATTTTCAGTTAGAAAAAGAAGCTGGTGATTATTAATTGCATAGCCTTTTCTAATTTGGCTGAATACGATCCTGATGATTTTATTTATCAAATTTAAGATTAACTTTATGTCAAAATATTCAAATAAAATAAACGACATGCCGAAAACCCGGATATACGTCACAATCGATGACGCACACCAAGAAGGGTATTATTTCAACTCTATGAATCAGTAGTGACTATGAAACAGCAGTCGTTCAGTGCGTAAGTCTGGAGTGCTATACTAAATACTTATTTGTTTGGTCTACAGAGGGCGCGATTTGCGAGCATAGAGATACTACATAAAGAGGCAACAAACCATAGGGCGCTTCAAAGGTTTTTCTGTCTTTGTTTGTGTATACATAGCAAATACGCTATTAGAGAAAGACAGCATATACCTCCCAGTTTCTATCTCTCTCTTATATGCTGAAAGGTTCGAAGCTGGCTTGTTGCCTCTTTTTGTAGTATGGTTGGAATAATACCCTTTTTGTTGTGCGTCATCGTTTGTGACGTATATCCGTGTTTTCGGCATGTCGTTTATTTTATTAGCTATATTGACATATAGCTAACCTCAAATTTAATAAATAAAATCATCAGGATCGTACTCAGCCAAATTCGAAAAGGCTATGAAATTAAGAATTACCAGCTTCTTTTTCTAACTGCAGATACTTAAGAACTTTCAGAATGCTGATGTTTTTTCGTGTATATAGGCATATTTAAGTATTATTTGAATAAATATAACAATAAAATTAATATTCACTTTTCATAAATAATAATTGACCGTAAACAAGAAAGTACAGACCTGACGAGAACTGTCAGTGGGACGGTAGAATAAGTCGTGAGACATATTGCCGCTACGTAAGGTAGGTTTCTCCTGATTGATAGGCTGCGCTTGCGCGTATTCTAAACATCAACTAATCAAAATTTTAACGTCAAAGAAAAGGGTTAACGTTTGTAATAAATTTGAACGGTTCATTATTGTGATATTTTGATTAGGACTAATCACAGACAGAATTAAAAAAAATATGGAACGAGGAAAGGATGCCGGAAGAATGGGAAATTGGACAAATTGTCACTCTACATAAGAAAGGAGACCAACATGAATGTAAAAACTACAGAGGAATCACATTATTAAACGTTGCCTACAAAATATTATCTGCGTTAATTAACAGGAGACTTGTAAAAAATACAAAGGAAGTGATAGGGCAATACCAATGCGGCTTCACAAAGGGCAGATCAACAACTGATGCTATACACACATTAAAACAAATAATGGAAAAAGCGCATGAATACAGATTAGACATCGAAATGCTCTTCATCGATTTTCAACAAGCCTTCGACTCAATAAAAAGAAGTGAACTCATGAAAGCATTAAAAGAACAAGGAGTAGATGCAAAATTGAGAAGGCTAATCAAAATGACCATGAATGAAACAAGGATCAGTATAATAACGCAAAAAGGAGAAACAGATCAATTTATGATTAATAAAGGGGTAAGACAAGGTGACGCATTGTCCACAACGCTATTCAATCTATCATTAGAACATACAATGAGAAAACTACACAAGGGTACCTTAAGGTCAAGTGGCAGCCAAATAATAGCCTATGCGGACGATATCGTGCTTATAACCAAAAGAAGAAAAATCATGGAAAATATGCTAAAGGAGATAGTCACAGAGGGAGGGAAAATGGGGCTAAAAATAAATGAAAGTAAAACTAAGCTAATGAGAATTGGAAACCTAAGCCAAAAAGGAAAAATAAAAATCAACGATTATGAATTTGAAGAAGTTAAAAAATATAAATATTTGGGGGTTATGATTAGCAACACTGGAGATAGAGCCACTGAAATTGAAGAAAAGATACACGCTACAAATAGAGCCTACCACGCAAATAAAAAGCTACTTAAAAGTAAAATTTTAACGAAGCAAACAAAATTAAATATATATAAAACGATAATAAGGCCAATCATGATGTACTCAGCAGAGACAATGACGTTGACAAAGAAGGAAGAGGAAAAATTGAGAATAACTGAGAGGAAGATCTTGAGAGCAATATTGGGACCTGTAAAAATAGATGAAAATGAATATAGAAGTAGAACAAATCGTGAAATTTTGGACGAAATGAAAGGCGAAGACATTGTAAAAAGAATAAAAGTACAACGAGTTAAATGGCTAGGGCATGTATGGAGAGAAGGAGCTAAATCAGTAACATACAATATCTTGCAGTGGAATCCAGGAGGAAGGAGGAGACGCGGTAGACCCAGGTCAAAATGGCAAAATGAGGTAGAGGTGGACCTTAGTAGAGCAGGAGTAACAAACTGGAAAGAGAAAACAAGAAATAGGAAATTATGGAGAAACATAAGTGAAAGAATTTAAACGCATAACGGGGACTGATCCACCCCAATTAAGCGGATCTAGAAAGCAAACGCGGCATAACCCCACATGGGGTGTCAAGCCATATATATATATACTAATCACAGACCTGCCTTTTTTTCCATTTCTCCCTACTTAATGTGTAAGAAGGGTATTAACAATCGATGACGCACACCAAGAAGGGTATTATTTCAACCATATCTCTATGTTTGGGTGAGTTCTTGTTTAAATTTTTCGTTTATTATTTGGTGTTGTTATCGATAGAATTTATAGTTTAGAATATATTCAGGTACCTAGTACTTATAGTGTAGTGAAGTATCGACAATTTATAATATATTTAGTATGAATGTGTAACAGTAGCTGTACAAGCCACTGAAATAATACCATCATCTGTCACAAACATCCATGTAACAGTGGTTGTACAAGCCACTGAAATAATACCATCATCTGTCACGATCAGATCAGATCGATGGACAGGTCACTTGTCACTTAGGTTAAGTTTAAAGGTACATTTACATTCAATTACGCGCCGCGCGTGCTTAATCTCTTGCTTAATTGACATTTCACATAATGATCATTTACATTGGTTCTAAATTTTTTGAGTTGGATACCTTTAAAAATCAAAATAATGGACGAGAATAAGATCAAAAGTTTAGCATTATGCTCTCTATAGTCTAACAAACAATTGGAGAAGGTGACTAAGAGCTGTTCACCTGCTTTATTATTGCAAAATGCATATGATCATGCATATAAATCACCTTCTCCAATTGTTTGTTAGACTATAGCATCTATCGTAATAACGTTACATAAAAAACCGCCCAAAAATTGTGTGAGAAAGAAAATTCGCAAAAAGAAGGTTTTGGGTCCTAGACATTTATTTAGCAATAAACTTCTTCCCCATACTGCAGATGGAGTGCCAACATTTTCTATTTGTGATTAAGCTTTTCCTCTTCAAAGGAATTTAATGAGACAAAAATGATCATAAAATTTTCTTAACAATCATAACATAAATTATTATTATTATTAAAATTTTAAATGAAATTGTCTTTCTGCTTGCATTTGTCAAGCAGAAGAACAAGCCCGCTCAAGCTTAAGCAAAAGTGAAATTTTCAATGTAAATGGATACATGGAGACGTCATATGTCAAGCGAGCAAATTTTAAGCTTAAGCACGCGCGTCCATCGATCTGATCTGATCGTGACAGATGATGGTATTATTTCAGTGGCTTTTACAGCCACTGTTACAAATGTACTTCATAGTCTAAAAAATTAATTATAAAAAAAGAAATAGTGTAGGAATCTAAAGTTTGGAATGCTCTAAGTGACCATGAAAAACTTGTTAGGTTGGTTGTTCCTAAAGGGACACCATATAAATTATATACTTACATTTTCTAATACTTGTGCCAAAGCTTCATGATTAGCCACTATAACAGCTCCATAATTGTCTTCCAAATTCTTGTGAACTATACTCCTCCCCTTCCTGGATCTTAATTTGTGCGTACGACCATTTTGAATCCAATCATGGTCATCTTCGGTTACCTACAAAAGTACAAAACATTCAGTGGACAAGTTTTTTTTATTCATTATCCTTTTCGCGGTTTATTAAATACGACCATATTACAGGAAACTGTAATGATACTTTATAGATAAAAATGCCTATATCTTGTTTTTAAACTAAGAGGAGCGATTTGTATTTAAGTTGGCATTTCTGCAGCCTAGTGATTGGTTAAATTGTCGCCCGCTCCACACAGATTTTTTAATACAACTGAGAACGATATTTGTCAGTTTTGTCAAAGATTACAGAATAAAAATATAAGATGTTTCACTCGTTCGAATTTATCGCGTAAAGCACCGATGCCACTGGTGACTGTCTGGTGACTTGGATGGTACAGTACGTCGCTACGTCCTTACTTGCATTTAATTTGGCATATTATTCGGGACGTCGCCCGACGAGCGCTGTTATTTTAGAACGATGTTTATTGGTTGTTCGTGTTTTATATTTATGTTGTATAGATTTTTTAAATTAATTAATTAATTGTTGAAATGAGAAAAAAGTCATATTAATATTTTTCTCTTTAATAGCAAAGCTTAAACACTAAATATTTTGTAATATTTGATAATACAAAATTACGGATTTATTTTTATAATAAGGATATTATATAAACAAGTACATTAAGCAAGAAAACACAAAAATTCAATTCTATAGCTAACCAAAGTGGAATTGGTCAGTTCCTTTTTAACGAATTTACTAAATTTTCATTTTATCATCCATGTAATCAATTTCCTTTCAAATATTATGCAAGTCTCTATACCAGAGTCCGTATATATTTCACTCTCAAATAAATATTGAAAGATTTGAAAGACAATAGATTAAATTTAACACATAAACCAAACTTCAAACTTAGTATTTTACATTTATAAAAAATTTTAATAAAGGTATCCTGCAGCTGCTTCTCTTTTTACTGTTTTAACCTTGTCAATCCAAAAAATACTCGTTATTTAAAGATCAAAATTTAAGATTTAGTGGCCCCATTATTCTGGTGGCTAATGAGTGTATTTAATTGAATTGTGATAAATATCTGCTAGATTATCAATAAGTATCACAAAATTACTAAGATGCTGAATAAAAGCTATGAATTGATTCATTTTAAAAATTCAAGTTTATTTTTTACTTACCTTTTCAAATTCATATCCCGAAAATTTTTCGAAATAATTAACATTCAAAAATAAACCTCTGTGATAAAGAATCCTATTAATTTAAATATATATTTTTCTAATTACCCCTGTATAGCTTAAAATAAAATAAACTTTTCGAACTTCTCTGGTATCTACCGGTCTCGTTATTGACAACAAAAGTGAGTGGTAAACATAATTTATGAGAGCGGCGTACGTTTGGGACAGCAACTTGAATCAAACCGCCCTGGAGTGAAACATCTTATATTTTCATTCTGTAATCTTTGGTTTTGTGTTTATATGAAAATATTATAACCTCAATCTTTATTAGGTACATATTGTTCTCGTTTGTTGTTTTATTTTTAACTGAGTATTATATTCCAACTAAGTTAAGTGCTATTTTTATTATTTATTCAATTTGATAAAAAAATCTATGCTTGTTTTTTTCTTGTTTAATATAAATTTCCAAGTAAAATTATTTTATTATTGTAAATATTTCTACATCAAGTTTTACTCACATAGTATATATATTACATATATTACATATACATATACTTTACATATATATAGTACATTATTATGGTGTTTCTCGATATCAAAACTTCTGTTGACTTCTAGTTCGTGCTCAAATGTGAATAGAGAATAATTTAAACATACAGTAGCTTTTTTGTACATATTCATATCATCAAATTTGACATGAATTACTTATGATAACCTTACATTTTGTTCACAATAATGTGACAATTGGTTATTACATTCGCCATTGCCTGTGGCCTATGATGACTCTAGACTTGCATTGATTCCTCATTGCTCACAACACCTGCGAGCATTATAATACTTATGTCACATAATTGTCAATTAGTTCGAAGAGTCTGAACACGACCCTTTCGGAACACCCTCTTAATCTAGTAACTTTTAGTGGTGTAAGTGAAGTTTCTTAAAATGCTCCTCCTAGTTTAAAACAAGGTGTAAGTATAATTTTATAATGCAGTTTAAAAAATCCTCAAAAATTGTCCATAAGAAATCCAAATTGGCAGTTGTGGCCGGAGATCGATACACAAGTATTACCACGGAACAATTTAACAATCGGAAGAGTTTATCTCCGTCGGCTCTTTTGATCTATGTCAGACAGGAATTTAAATGACAATTCAAATTCGTGATCCTAAACAGCTTCCTAGCACTTCCTAACGACATAAACACAAACAACAAACTAGGCATGATCTAGGCAACGTCGAAATGTGATTCTCTTTTCGACAAACTGTCACTGCGCACAAAAGCTACGCGTACTTATTGTTCTATGGCAAGAGACTCTTCCGATTGTTATATTATTCCGTGCTATTACACAGCCGGGTATTCTACTGTTCTACGTCACTCGCTTTTGCGCGCTATGGAGGTCGTTTGGAATGATTTGAATAACGCGGAACTTTCAAGGTTTTATAGATTAGAAAAAAACACATCATAGTAAGAGGACTGGTCATGAGGGGATGTCCACAAGGAGGAGTCTTATCACCCCTTCTGTGGAACATAGTCCTGGATACCCTGATTAATCACCTCAACAATAATGGATTCTACACAATTGCATACGCAGATGACATAGTTATCTTGCAGACTGGCAAATTTGTGAACACACTGTGCTATAGAGCGCAGGCTTAAATTAATTGAAACATGGTGTAAGGAACTTTCAAGGTTTTATAGATTAGAAAAAAAGTCTTGGGATTAGACTCCACTTAATGATATCTTGGAATAAGAAAAAATTGGAAAGTTCCCTATTCGATCGAACGGGTACAGTAGAAAAAATTGACCTTTACCCTGACGTCACTAACAAACAGTAGTAAAGACAAACTTTATATACCTCATCCTTTTCTACTGACAGTAAAAACACATCATACAATATATTGTACGTACACTTGTCTTTCAAGCAATGAAATACGTTCTTATGTAACTCTAATTATTACTTCCAAATGTTGAAAAGAGATAGCACCAAAAACGATTAATCGGTTGTATTCATAAGAATTTATTTTGACCTCTTATGACAACTGTCATTATTTTGATACATCGAGTTTTGTTCAAATCGTTCCATCATTTGCATTCAGATAAATTCTATAAAATCGGTTTTTTTCAAGACCTCTAATTTATTATTTTTATTCCACGATAAGTACAGAATTTACTGTTTCGCATTTAATGAATATTTTCAACTTAACCTCACTTCTTGGACGGTGGCTGAACAAGCAGTCAACGTATTTACGCACACGATAAAGTAATTTATTGTAGCCATTTTTGACTCATTGATTGAGTTCGCGAGGTTAGTAGGTATGACGTCAGGGTAAAGGTCAATTTTTTCATTAGTTTCATAAGTGTAGGTACATTCGGACTAAAGGTCGTGCACGGTGGCCAAAATAAAATGAAACTCACCTCCGATTCACTTCCATAAAAACTATACGGCGAATAAATCTCAGACTCGGTCTCGCTACCACAATACGTCAAAGACATGCTTCTCGGTATGTTGCCGTACTTGTAGTACTCCGAAGAAACGTCTATACTACTCTCCGATCGTTTACCTAATCTAACAGCCTTACTCTTCGGACTTTCCTTATCGGACTCTGGAGAACTAGATCTAGTAGAATTTATATAATCATAAACATTTTCGGTTTCCTTTCTTATATTAATCGGTTCGTAATTATGCGCTATTTTCCTCATCTGTTTTTGTTGTAGAGCGGCTTCTCGTTCGCGCATACTGGCAGTTCTAACAGGTTTGTTCGGTACTATGGACGATCTTACTTCACCGATATTAGCGTACACGGTTTCCTGTTTTTTACTATTTGAATTATTTCTACTTATTTGTCTTTGTTTGTTTAAAATTTCCACTGATTTAGGTGGTGTAGGTAGATTAGGTTTGCTGTTGGTAGTTTCGTTAAAATTCCTTGGAGGTGGTGGTGGTTTAGCAGCTTTTGAAGATGGATGATAAGACTCGTAGTCACCGGTCGGTGAGCTGTATTCATGACCTAAAGTTTGGTAGTCACATTGATCTACACCAGGTTTGGTAACAACTTCGACTTTAGCTCCGTTTAATTCACTAGGATGTACTATTACTAGACGTGGTTTAGGTTGCAGCTTGTTTTCGTCGTCTTGTTTAACCGCAAGTTCCGGGGTTAATTTCGAAATATCTTTATTGGAACCCATCCTAAGGAACTTCTTTAACGAAAACCTAGCTTTATTTTTTTCCTTTCGTTTATCATCTACTGCCAAACAATCTGTAGACAAAGATTTTCTCGTTAGTACTTCGGCTGATACATAAATGGGATCGTCATCTTTAAAAGAGTCTCCACTGGATGTTCTAGAATAAGTATCTTCTGGAGGCAACGGAGCTTTTCTTTTGTTCGACTTCAGCTCTGAATCGTTAGAATCTTGTCTTACTAAAGACATTTTTTCACTAGGTTTAGAGTACACTGTTAAAATAGGACTATTCACGGTTTTTTTTAACATTACTCCGATAGGTTTAGAAGGGATTTTAGGTTTTTCGTAAATAGGAGGTGGTATACCGTGTAAAAAGGAACTTTGCGATTCCAGAATAGGTGGAGGTGGTGTTCTAGGTAGAGGTGGTAATTCTGAAATTACAGGATCTTCTCTACCATCTGGTTTACCAGCTTGTTCTCTGCTTTGGGAGAAATGTATATATTTAGTTGGGATTGGAGGAGGATGTGTTTGATTATCATCTGGAGAAGTTTTTTCAAAAGAATTCGCTACAGTGTTATTTATTTCATCTTTAATATTTTTGGGCGCGCAATTATTAGCTTTTGAATGTAAAATCTCTGCTTTTATAAAGTTGGTAGTAGTGATTATATCTTTCTTTGGATCTGTCATTGTTTTTTCATTGTTTTTAGCTTTAGCGTTATTGTTAATGTTTTCTTTATTAATTTTAAGATTTTTAGCGTTTACCAATTCAATTTTGGCGGTAGATGTTTGGTAAATTACAGGTTTTTCTATGTCTTTCTTTAACGCTGGTGTTCTAGACAAATTAATTTTCTTCTCCGACACCAACGT
>CAJUYG010001004.1:29761-45855 GCA_910591675.1 Galerucella calmariensis | reverse complement strand
TGGTTTCCGCAAATACCTGCCCAAACATTGACCTTTTCTGGAAATTGGGTATGTTGTTCACGAAAGGTGTGAAGATTTGTGTCACTCCAATACCTTACATTTTGTGTATTCACATTTCCATTGAGGCAAAAAGTACTTTCGTCACTAAGGCCGGCGACACATTTGCGGTTGCGGTTGCAACCGCGCGGTAACAACCGCTGTTCTGTAAAATACATGGTTGTTTATGAAATGGTGCCACACTAGCGGCCAAGCGGCAGCAACCGCCTTTGCAACCGCATCTTGCCGCGGTCGCGCGGCTGTCCGTCCGAAATGCAACATGTTGTTACTTGCCTGACTGTTCACATTAACCACGCGGCCACAAATCTAGCCAGTCGAGTTTTGAACATGGACGTCTTCGATACCGAAAAATGTATTGTTCTGGTGCAAAGTAAGACGTGCTTGTGGGATGTTACCGACAAGGCATACAAAGATCGCGACAAAAAAATTACTGCTTGGCAGAAGATTTTAGAAGAAATTTGTCCTAACCACAATTTGTGGAATGAAAAATTCATAACTTGAATAGGTACTTTATAAACTACAAAAATGATTTATTCACTTTTTACAAGTTGTATATTAAACAACCACTATATATATTTGTTTATATCATATCAGTTTGCCAACTTAAACTGCCTTCAGGCGATACGAAGTAATCAGTAAAAAGATTTCTGACATGTTGTCCTCGTAGTTGTTGACCCCCAGTCCCGTTTACATCTGTATCATCTAAGCAGCACGTTAGCGTGTCTTCAAATTTGTAACCATCCCTTCTTCTAACAAAATTGTGCAGGATGCAAGCTGCTTTTACTACCATCACTGCAAAATCTGGTTGCACTAATATGCTACTATGGAACACACGCCACTTATTGGCCAGAATTCCAAAGGCTCATTCCACGAACCTTCTAGTTCTTGTTAACCTATAATTGAAAATTCGCTTGTTATCTGTTAGGTTACGCCTTGGATAAGGCCTTAATAAATTGTCGTGCAGAGCAAAAGCTTCGTCGCCCACCAGGACATAGGGGTAAATACTATCATCCGAATTTGGAAGAACCTCCTTTTTCGCTTCGATTTCTTAATTTGAGCATAGATTATAGCAACCGTTTCTACCAAATCCATGTTGATTATTGAACTGACGGACTCGGTATGACAAGGTGTATGCTTGTATGTGTGAACGTTATAGCGGTTGTGACCGCGCGGTTGCAACCGCAGCCGCAACCGCAAATGTGTCGCCGGCCTAAAACAAATTGTTTTTGTGTAATGTGGATTTTGACTAATTTTATTTGTCATACATTCACAGAATTCGAGTCTTCTGTCGGGATCGTCATAAGAAAGGTGGTGCACCATTTTTAACTTGTATGGATGAAATTTATTTTTAGCCAACACTCTCTGTACTGTACTTTTACTTACTTCACAGATAGACGCAACTTTAGTTGAAGAGGAAGTAGGGTTTACTACCATTTCAGCAACTATATCAATTTTTTTATCATCACTAAATGTTGGTCGACCAGATCGTTTGGCATCTTGAACACTACCTGTTGCTTCAAACTTGTCTATTACTATTACGTCACCTGTTACCATTCGTAGAGAAGTTTACAACACTTTATTTTCACCCTCCAAATTTTCTTAATGTAAGTGTAGCTGTTCAAAAGATACGAGGGGGGAGGGGATTTTTTAATAGCACTGTATAGTCCCTATTATTAAAAAATACATCTAGATTTTAATTTATGGTCTTCTAAACCATCATACACACCCTGTACTAGAAATACTACATACATACGTTTACTTAGCATTTGGAAATTTCCTTAGAGTTAATTAGCCACATTTATTGGTACTCAATTTATGTTGAAGGTTACGTAAACAAATATCAATTCAGTTCTTCTTCTTTTTAGTCGTAGAAAATATAGTAACGACATTCTCAAATAGTTTATGTGACAGTATTTTAAATCAATCATAGTTGTTATTACCCGTATAATTACCAATCATAGAAATTTAAATGAGTTGCACTTGAACCGAATAGAACTGTTTATTGTCCATTTGAAAATAATTGTTTATGACAGCAGCTTAAAAAGGTTTCTTCTATTCCCATGTTTGTAACTGACATTTTCTTCAGGCCGTTGTTTCAACAATAGGAGTTTCTTCTTGATCTTCATTATTTTCTTCCAAATTTAAAACTGCTGTCGATCTCAAAGTTCTGTCAGGAAGTTGACTTAAATTCCCTTCAGTTTCGTCATCTGAGAGGTCGGAATGTTGATAATTTAGGCTTTTGGTGATTTATAAAGTGGAATAATTCCAAAAGATGAGATTTTAGTAAAAGTTTATCGACCAAAAACTGAAAATCTCTATTTTCATAGATTACATCGCTTTATATATTTTCTACACTGTTCACAATATATATTGATGAGGTAATAAAGGAATGTGAAGTAAGAGTTAAAAACAAACCGAAAGTTATGGCAGTAGGAAAGGAACATAAAAACATACAGATAAGAGTATACAATGTTATAATTGAAGAAGTAACAAGTTTCAAATATCTAGTTGTAGAGCTACAAGAGAACGGGAGACAGGATAAAGAAATAAACTAAAATTGTACTACGCATTGAGCCAGGCTTTTATAAACAAAAAAGAGATATCAATGAAGACAAAAATATATGTATTTAAGACCATATATAGACCAATTTTGACGTTTGGTTGTGAATCATGGACACTGGCAGACAGATGAGCAAAATACAAGCAGTAGAAATGAAATATCTGAGAAAAGTTAGTGGAGTCAAAAGAATAGATAAAGTAAGAAATACAAAAATAAGAAAGGATCTAGAAAGAAAATCGACACTTGAATAATATATTCAATCAAGAAAATTGGAATGGTGAAGACACCTACAAAGAATGTCAAATTCCAAGCAAGTATGGGAGACAAGAAATGTGAAGAGAAACCGCGGGAGACCGAGAGAAGCATGGGACAGCAGCGTTGGAAAAATTCTTGAAGAATAGGGACATATATGAATTGAGGCATAAATATTAGCAAAAAATAAGGAAGAATGGGTCAAGTTTGTTCATGAAAACAGACAAGAACGTAAACATTACGACCAAATATAAGAAAAATAGGTGATGTTAAGTAGTGAAATGTTTCACCCTACACCATTGAAAAATGGTATTTGGGTTATTGATAATATTGTTTCGTACGCCAATGGGTGTCTTCTTGTTAACAT
Source organism: Galerucella calmariensis (assembly GCA_910591675.1). Classification (NCBI taxonomy): domain Eukaryota; kingdom Metazoa; phylum Arthropoda; class Insecta; order Coleoptera; family Chrysomelidae; genus Galerucella; species Galerucella calmariensis. The sequence continues at coordinate 42,619 of CAJUYG010001004.1, read as the reverse complement.
CTTGTTCACCTACATTTTCCAATTTGTTCATGATTAGATAAATAGGCGGTGTATACCTACATACTAACTATATGGGGGCGGATGGAATTTCGTCATTAATTTTGTATAGACAGTTAATTAATTATAACGGACTGGTTAAACAACTTTTAACTGAAATGGACATTTTAATTTGTCAATTCAGTAATTAGTACACGGCAATTATTACATCCGACACACACACCCATTATTACAGCAAATTTAAGTACAATTTTGAAATGGATAAAATACAATAAATAAGTCTGGTCAATTCTATGTAACACATGAGCTGAAAAGTCCCGGGCCTAACAAAGAAAAGGTTTTTTTCCTACGATCAATTTAGGGCGCGGTCGAGGATCGAACCCGCGTACTCTTCGTCAGAAGTCCGATGTTGTACCAACTAATCCAAATCACTTTTTATAATAGTAGGAAAATGTAATCATCCTGAAAGGTATTCATGATAAGTATGTATGAAGTATGATGAACAATAATAATTACACTCTCAATTTCTATAAATATCCAACCAGTTAATAATTGTAATAACCTACCTATATTATATAGTTAAACTACTTGAATTTTTGTCACTATTGATAGTTATTGTTAATTTTGAAATCAATTATGTTGACTTCAATTGTAACATTTTGTTCATTAATATGCCAGATGTTGATTACACATTATTTGGTGAAATTATCACGTGATCGTAGGAAAAATACTGTACATTACTCGTCAAATCTGGCGAATACGGTGGAGGTGGAGGCAATTCGAATTTCAATTCATATAGTTTTGCCATTGTTTTGATTGACTTTTGACTCGGTGCTTTGTCTTGAAACAAATTTTTTTTATTTGCCATAAGCTGTCGTTTCTTTGCAATTTTAGCCTTCGAACGCTCCAAAAACGATATATAATATTCACTGTTGATGGTATTTCCCTTTTCAAGATAGTCGATGGATATTGCACCACGTACATCCCAAAATACCGAGGCCTTAACCTTTCTAGCAAATTGTTGTGCTTTCGGGTGCTTTGGACGTGGCTCATCAGCTGCTGTCCAGTTAGATGACGATCGTTTTGATTCTGGAGTGGATCCATGTTTCATCCATTCGGCCTGATTCTATAAGGAAATGGTTACAACTCAACCACTCAGCTGAGTGGTAAAAAGCGAGGTCGGTGATTAAGGTAACCACTTTATCGGATGTCGGATTCTATAACACCAAAGTGTTCAACTTTTTAACCATTCTAACCTCCAAAATATGGTTAGTCTTAACCACCTTTTATCACTCTTGCTTGTCATTGTCAAAGTGATTATAGTGAGTGAAAAGTATATGATGAGGACTACGGAGATGATGATGACAACGACGTAGGAAACAATGACCCCCCTATCGTCGTTATTAATATTTTTGAAATGTTTTTTGGACTGAAATCAATTATTGAATTTTTAGATGGTGACATACTGACTGCCGGAAGAAACACAAGGGAAAGACTGATCGCACGCCATTTTTAAGTTACTGTTGATTATTGTGTTGTGAATATATTAATAGTATATTACGTAACGTGTGTGGTAAGGAGCATTTTACGCACGAATGGAAAAGTTACGGTGAACACAAAACAGTCTAACCTATAGAAGTGAAAGTTTATAGGATGACCTTGAATACAAAAATGAGGTTTCAAACCCATCCACCTGAAGCGCTAGTTGCAATTGAGTTGTCGAAACAGGCCTGGCAGCTAAGGCCTTTAGCACGGAAAGAAGAAAAGATTTTGAAATTCATCAAAGCTGTCATATAGTTTGTTGTTGTCACCATTGTCTTTTACAGAATGTTTCCTTTTGCCATTTGCTGCTGTTATTTGTGTTTTAATTAGGTGCTGTAAGTCTTATCAAGTGTGATAATTCATAATATTTATAATGGTTGGTGTGAAGTGTTGCGTTCCTGGGTGTACAGACATTGCATCAAAACGACATAGGTTTCCCAAACATGACCCTTTGTTGTTGAATGAATGGGTTGCCTTTATTCGCAATCCAAAACCAAAGGAATTAAGCGCTGAACAGATTTATAAATCCTACAAAGTTTGCAACAGATCTTTTGAACCACAATATATTGTTATTGGGACAAAAAGGGGCCTCACTCGCAAAGCTGTTCCTACAATACTTTCAGGATTGATCAAAGAGTGATAGAAAATACGTAATAACTCTTAGGCATTACTTAGCGCGTGGTAAAATGTAAATAACATTTAGGAATTCCTAAATTCGCTTTAGGTATTACCTGACTTTAGGAAATGGTTAGTGAAATCGGGCATTAGTCATTCAAAAACAAACTTCCATTAAAAAAAGCGTTATGAAATAGTTCTGAACCCATTTCACTGCGATCGCTGATATTCTTCCCTTAGTCTGTTTTTCGGCCTCAGCTGCCTTGCCTATTTCGACAACGAAATTGCAACTAGCGCTTCAGGTGGATGGGATGGGGACCTCATTTTTCATTCTAGGTAATCCTATTGAACTTTCACTTCTATAGGTTAGACTGTTTTGTGAATGGTGAATAAATGATGTATAAAAAAACCTGCCTAATATGGCGTTGGTTTTGACAACAAGTTCGCGCATACGACTGCAGGTTCACGTGGCTTCTTCTTATGTGAAACGAAGTCTACTATCCATGGTTCGAAAAGTAACAGTGATTTTGAAAAGTGTCAATCAGACATTCATAACTTCATAATTCGCACGTTAAAAATAAAAAAATGGAAGAAGAACTTCCAGGAGAAGGAGCAATTTTTCACATAAAAACAACAGGTGTGCCACAGTTTCTTATCGACCAAATCGTAGAATATAAATTAACTTTCGAAGAAGCATCGAGAAGTCTAAATACTTTGGGTAAAGACGAAAGTGCTATAAGATACGCTTATTTAATGCTCACAGCAACAGATCGTAAACTCACCGACATATCCGTTATAGTAAACTTCAGTCATCTGCAATTTGTTGATCTTAGTGGTAATTACTTAACCCTTGAAGCTTTACAAGTTCTAAGTCAACTGCCGTATTTGCTGTATATACGCGCAGAAAGGAACAGGATAGAATCAGTTGGTTTAAACGTGATGCATTTTCTACAAGTTTTAATATTTAACAAAAATTCCATACGCGAAACGGGTGAAATATGTCAACCTATACTGGAAACCTTGGAACTGGCTGATAACTTCATTTATACCGTTCAATTCGATGCCGAACGATTGGAAAACTTAAAGGAGCTCGTTCTAAGTGGAAACCATCTGCTAGATACCTCGGGTACGTACCCGAAAAATTTAGAAAAACTTTTTATGAGTAAAAATAAAATCAGTAGGATAAACAGCGATTTGGTGCAGCTGAAAAAACTTACCTATTTACATTTAAGAGACAATAATATAAGAAAACTTACGGGATTCAGTGAGACTTTGGAAAATCTTACTTATCTAAATTTGCGGAGCAACAATATAAATAAAGTTAGACAGTTGAGGAAGCTTAATTGTCTTCCGAAATTAGAAACACTTATTGTACTGGACAATCCTTTTTATAAGAGAGAGAAAAAAGAAGTGGAGGAACCAGGAGAGGGAAAGACTACAGATTATACAGGTACTTTCTACAGGGAGTCTATTCAGTATTTCTATCTCATCTTGCCAGTTTATTTTCGATTAGACTTTTTCTTCCTCTTCCTATAAATTACAATGGCCTCCTATCCTAGAGGACATTCAGCCAGCGTTGAGGTATTGTATTTTTGTAATTTTCAAAAAGTGCACTTTGCAGTGCCTCTGAGTACTAGCCCATTATCTTCAAATTGATCTTTATTGGGAAGAATTAGGGTTTAACAAAGGTCTGAGACTGTTCTCGTTCTGTGGCGTATCCAGAACATTTCACAAGGTTTTGCGCCAGGTTTGATGGATTCTGATTTCTATCTCATCTTGCAAGTTTATTGTCGATTAGACATAATAATAATAATAGCTAGCATTTACAAAAAAAATTATAATTGTTAACAGAGAATGAAAAAACGTCACAACTTTAACATTGAAGGGAAAGTTAGTTTAAATTTGCATGTAAATAATCATTAATGCAATACGGCTCAATGTCAACAAGAAGTTTTTTAATTTCCTTCTTAAATTTATTGCTGGTTTTTATTCGTAATGGTAATTTATTGTAAAATTTAATTGCCGTATATATTGGAGATTTTTCAGTAATGGTTAATCGGTGATGTGGATAAATAAAATTATTTCTCCTGGTGTTATAGCTGTGTGTCACACAGCATGCCTCAAATATTTTTTTATTTTTAAAAAGGTACATTAAACATTCAAATATGTATAATCCATACAATGTGAGAATTCCATTTGCTTTAAATATGGATCTGCAAGAATCCTTAAAATTCATGAAATTTATTATGCGAACTGCCCTTTTTTGTACTACAAATACTTTGTCCGAGTAGCTATTACTACCCCAGAAAATAATGCCGTATCTTAAAATGGATTCAAAATTGGCAAAACATGGGATTTTTGATGTTTCTTTATTTAAATATTTGGTAACAACCCGTAACCCATAAGTAATACTGCACAGTTTCTTCGATGTCTCATCAATGTTCTGTGACCAATTTAAACGTTCATCAACAAATACCCCTAAGAATTTTGTATATTTCGATACCTTAAAATTAACTTTATCCTCCAATTCAACAACCTCAGGTCCATATTCTATTGGTATAGTGTTGAAGAGTATAACGTTGGTTTTTGATTCATTTAAAGTCAGTTTATTTTTTGTGAACCACTCCTTTGTCTTTATGTTTAATTTATGGGAATAAGCATCAATGTCTAGCATATGCGGACGACATAGTACTCATGGCAAGATCCAGGAAAGAGGTTCTAAGAGTATTTAAGCTACTGGAACAGAAGGCAAGAGAACATGGTCTATTGATCAACGAGAAAAAAACAAAATACATGGTAATGAAGGGCAATGAGGAAACGGATATTATTATAAACTGTGATGGAAATAATAGCTACAGAATAGAAAAGGTGGAACAAATCGAATATTTGGGAGTCACTATCACAAATAAAGGAGACGAAGAAAGGGAAATAGAAAAAAGATTAACAAAGGGCAGTAAAGCAGCAGGAATGGTGTCAAAGATGTTAAAATCGAAAGACATATCACGAACAGCTAAAATAAGATTGTACCAGACTTTAATAAGACCGTCAGTTACCTACGCTTGTGAAACTTGGACAATGAATAAAAAAGAGCAGAATAAATTAGAAATATGGGAACGTAAAATGCTCAGAAAAATTTATGGTGGAATTAAGGAAGATGGAATCTACAGAAGAAAGACAAACAAAGAACCCTCAGAATTATATAAGCACCCAAGTATAACCCGTATAATTAAAGCACAGAGAGCAAGATGGTTGGGACATATAGGTAGAATGACGAAAGATAGATGGGTAAAACGAGTGCTGAAAAGTGGAGAAGGTGGTAAAAAGAGAAGAGGAAGACCAAGGAAAAAATGGTTGGAAGAAGTTAGGAGAGATCTGGGAACAGTGGGAGTTAGGGACTGGGAAAACGAGGCGAGGAACAGGAAGAAATGGAAAGAGCGAGTGAAAGATCTCGAAGCCGAGGGCCAGGTAGGCCTGTAGTGCTGCTATATATATATACTCCTTTGTCTTTTTAAATAAATTGTCACAGTTTTTTATTACTTCTGGATATGTTTCTCCTCCTACCAAAAGGTTAGTATCATCAGCATATACTGTCATAAATTGATTATTATTAAAATTCATTTGACATGTCATTTATGTAAATCACAAAGAGCAAAGGGCCAATAATGCTCCCTTGTGGTATTCCAATATTTGTGGTAATTACAGTAGATTTACTACTTTGAGGGCCGTTTCGAATACATACTTTTTGTTGCCTATTGCACAAGTAGGATTGGATCCACTTCAAGAAATTGTCTCTCACTCTGTATTGTTCTAATTTAATCAATAAAAGTTGGTGGTCAAGACAATCATATGCCTTTGATAAATCAAGAAACATACCCATTGCTAAGTATTTTTCTTCCATTAAATTTACTATGTTCTCTGTGAATTGAAATATTGCTGTTTGTGTAGATTTTCTACTTAAATAACCATGTTGATTATTACTAAAAATTTGACATTTTTTTCAATAAAGGTTACCAAGTTAAGACTCTAATATAGACGGGCAGAAGCGTAGCTAGGAAGGGGCAGGGGTTATATGTCCATAAATAATTGCAGGTGATTTTTTGCTTTTGTCAATGTAGTAGTTGAACAATTTTGTTTGTTTTTAAGACACATCTACTGAAGTAACGGAGAAGACGGAATTTTACGGCGAAGGAGGACCGCCGCCGCCCGAAGTCGATACCCTTAGAGTTCGAATTCTAGCACTGTTGCCGAATCTTAAAAGGTTAAATAAAGAATTTATAACTTTAGAAGAGCGCGAAGTAGTGGAATCCTCAAGGCAATCCTTATTGGATGAAATATTCGAAGAAGAAAGTAGCGAAGATGAAACCGACATTGCTACAACTACCAGTTATACTACCGAGTTTACGACAGAAACAGAATTTGGACAACAAATGGAAAATGAAGAACAGAGTGAAGTCAAAACTGTTGAATTCGTGGATATGTAGATTATAGTGAAGATATAGATAATTCACAAATGTATTTCTTTTAAATTTTATTTTAGTATCTTTAAAAATTATAAATATTTGCCAATCGATAAATAAAGCAGAAAAAACTATGAAATTTGAAAACTCGATGTTTTACAAAAGCGGTTTCAATATGTCGCTCAGTACAGGAAACTATTCAAACATGTATTAGATATTTATAAGAATATTCATCCCGAGGGAATAGACAATTCCAGAACACCTGACTTTGACAGGTCGGGGGGTTCTGGAGGGCAACCGGCCTTAACTTAAGGCTTTGACCGATATTGATGTTCAGATATTGTTATGTGCAGCTTCTTTGCGCATACGACTGCAGCTTCTAGACTTCTAGTGGGATCTTCTTATGTGAAAAGGAGTCTACTACTTTGTATACATTCCACCCAACGACTTGAATCTTTTTATGTCCCAACATCCTTCTTAAAATGTTTCTTTTCAAAAAAAACCGTAGTATTTATTAGGCATATTCAAATTAAATTAACAATTAATGTTTGAATGTGACCTATTAGTCCAGCCAAATGACACTTTTACAAAGAGAAAATTATTAACAGGATGGGAAGAGTTGGAAATGGTAAATAGGCGTATAATAAGCTTGAAAAAAATAAATGCGTGAGCAGGGGTGTTTCATCAAATCAAATCAAAAAATGAATTCTGCAACCATCTTTTTTTTTACTGATTGTTAATAATTTGTTTAAATTTTCAAATAATTCTTAAAACCCAATTGCACTATTCAATTGCACAAAAAAAAACAAAATATGCAAAACTTCAAAAGATGCAAAACTTCAAAAGATGCAAAACTTCAAAAGATGCAAAACTTCAAAAGATGCAAAACTTTATCATATATTTACCTACCTTAACAATTAGTAAATTAATGAAACTACATCAATCGAGTCGGTTTTTTAAATAAGTTTGTAAATTACTCATATATTTCTTCAATATTGCTTCTATTTGTAATTTCATTATCTTCTCCTTCAATATCGCTCGAATAACCTGAGGATTCTTCTGATAATAATTGATTACCAGTGATTAAGTAAAGACCCGGCTGCTCCTTTTCAGCAGAATTATCTTCAGATTCATCGAAATCTTCTGAAATTTTCCCCACATTCAAACAATTGTCTGAACCACGACATTTTGTACATAAATCAGTACATCGAAGCCCGTGCTTTTGACAACCACATCTGTTTCCTTCACAATCGGTTTCACAGCAACAAGAAATTATTTTTAATAATTCGTCAGGTATGACAGAATCTTCAGTGAAACGCGCCGACTTGGCATGAGAATTTTTGAATTATCAACAATAACTTCTTTCCAGCCCCACATTGTTGGTGTTGTTTCGTTTTCAAGCCACGTTTGAAGCTGGTAGAAAACTCTATAAGAGTGTTGTGTAGCCGCACCAACAGTGAGTGGTAGTTTGTCCAGTTTGAATGTTGACTTTGCAGTTGATTTCATATACAGTTGAAATCTTAATTCATTCAGAGATAATTCTGGGTTGCTTTTGTATATTGATGTTATTAACTTGCGACCATTCCGAGCAATAACTGTTGGATCTGCGTCAGTCAGTCATTATTCGACTTGTATGTTATAGTACTTAATACCTTTAAAAATAGAAATTTTTGTATTTTTTCCATACAAATTTTATCATTTCACAAGAAAGTATAACTCAAGACGAAAAAATGGCGACATGAATGAAGTCTCTACGACAATTTTCCAAAGGAGAATTTTAATTTGCAAAATATTTTTTTTGGCCGACAAACGTGATTATCTCGGAAGTCTCTTGATATTTTTATCTGGAAAAATTTGTGGATTTTTCGGACATAAAAAGGTATATTTTCACCAAGTTTTGTCAAAATAAAATTATTATTGTGTAAATGGAAAATAAAAAACGATAAAAGCGGTTTTTTGCATTTTTATCGGAGTTTTTGAGGTTATATGAAAAAATCAATCATCACAAAAGTTGTAGACCTTTTTATGATCTACAAATTTTCTGTTGTACACTTTTCTCTCCGACGTCAACTTTCACCGGAATTCCACCCCTTTTCACCCCCCAAATATATCTGGAAGCACCCCTGCCCACGCATTTATTTTTTCTACGTTTATTATACGCCTCTTCACCATTTCCAACTGTTCCCAACCTGTTAACAATTTTGTTTTTTTTCGCTTCAAAGTAAGCTAATTCGACTAATCCTACTCCAAAAAGGAGGCAATACACTGCACTACAGGGTAAGTGAATTGCTCAGAGCTAGCCTAGCTCTAGGGCATATTCCAAGAACCTGATGGCAACGCATCAGAGCTACATTTATACCAAAAGCTGGAAAATCTGGACAGGACACGGCTAAAGCTCTGAGACCAATCAGTCTAATGTCATTTTTGCTGAAGACTCTTGAGAAACTTCTCGACAGACATATCAGAGACGGTATACTGACTACAAGACCAATACACCGAGATCAATATGCATACAGAGAGGGAAAATCAACCGAAACAGCATTACATCAACTCATAAAAAGGGCTGAATACGTGCTGGAAAACAAAGAGGTATTGCTCGCAGCCTTTCTTGATATTGACAACACCTCCTATGAATCTATAGTTAAGGCGACGAGGAATTCTGGGATCGATGCCCCACGAGCTGCAGGTGGATAGACTGCATGCTCAGACCATGACGTGGCACATGGGAGAGGACATGTGGATGATGACATTTTCAAAATGCCAACAGACCACATGACCACCAAATATATCTTTCGCAAGAACTTCGAGATTGTCATCAAAGATCGAAAGGAGCTTGAGGTAGAGAACGCACCACCACTTAGTAGAGCGAATGGACTGATCTGGTATACAGACGGATCAAAAAATGAACTCGGCACCGGAGCGGGCATATACAGCAAGACGAGCAAATATGAAGGGATCGTCTCGCTTGGCAAATACGCTTCTGTATTTCAAGCAGAGGTCTATGCAATACTTGCATGTGCAATGGCTAATAATATGAGAGCCTACAACAACAGGCAGATCAGGATCTACAGTGACAGTCAAGCCGCTCTTAAAGCACTTCAGAGCTATAGGGTGACATCTTGGCTAGTATGGGAATGCGGCGGAGAACTTAGAAGACTGGCGACTCGGAACAGTGTAACACTGGAGTGGGTCCCAGGTCATAAAGGAATCGCAGGCAATGAAAAAGCTGACGAACTCGCAAGAGTAGGATCGTCAACTCAGATGAACGGACCCGAACCTGCTGTGGGCCTCCCCAGATGCTTAACGAGGTCATGGTTAGAAGGGTGGTTGAAAAAACAACACAATAAATACTGGAAGAACACGACCAGGCAAATATATGGTAAGAAATTCATGAAAGAACCTTCAGAAAAAGTGGCGAAAGAACTGCTCTCAATGAGCAGGAACAAAATACGTACCATAACGGGGCTACTTACGGGACATTTTCCCACAAAGGAGCACCTAAACAAAATAGGGCTGTACAACGGAGACCTTACATGCAGAAGATGCAAAAAGGATACCGAAGCAGCTCTGCATATACTATGCAACTGAGAGTCGCTGGACCACAGAAGGCAGAAACTGTATGAGAGACCCCAAATGACTCCAGAAGACTTCTACAACCAACCAGCAAAGAACCTGTATGAGCTAATACAGGGAACGGAATGGCTGAATAGGTTGTAGTTAGAACACTAGGAGTATCCACAATAAGCCCAGGAGGCTGAGGTGGTACCGGCGAAGGGACGGATCCAGGGAAAAAAAAGCTAATTCGACTAGCTTATATTAGCTTTTGACGAGGCACAAACATACTAAAAGTGACCCTCAGAGACCTCTTTATAAATAATAAAGATTGAGTTTTTACTGGAAATTTCCTCCTCTTTAGAATGTTTTTTTTATCCAATTTTTTGGCGAATAATCTTCAAAATATGTATTATCGATTTTTTGCAAAATCAGTGAAAAACTCGTGGTTCCGTATAGTTCAGCTCATCATCCTTTATTCATGTAAGATTATTTCTATCAATATTAAAAATAAATTAATTTTAAAGTATATTTCACAATATTTTGTTGACGGATACTGTGCTGTTTTTATCGGATTAACGACTACCGTGCTATCACGCTGGTGTTAAGTTGTAACGAAATATTTTGGAATTGAGTATACATTCCGTGAAAAAGTGAGTTACAGTGTTACATCATTGATTAAAATTTTTTAATCAATGGTCACATCAAGTTTTTACCTCTATGGGAGAGATGCCGTTATGCGCAGAATGGTCTAATAGTAGATCCTGTCCAATGTCCATGCCCATCCAGCACTAGCGCCTCTGCGGCAAATTCAATTTGTACATAAACCTCTCATTCAAGTTATTCATATATTTTTCTCGACGTAAAAATATGTATAAACAAAGAAACCGCAAAATTAATTTCAAAAGGCAGTAGAATAATTTCGAAACAAAATATTTACTTACTAATATATCTTCTATTTAAAATTTTCATAAAACCAAACATAATCATCACTATATTCAAATTATAACAAAGTACATTGTCATTATACGTACACAATTCATATAAACATCAAACTGTACTGAAAGTTATTAACTACCTGTTAGTTGTTTTAGCAAATATCACAAATTTTTTTCAGACGAAATAGCTACACCGCTATGAGTAATAATAACCGAGTCGTATGTAAACAAATTTATAAGATAAATATTAGTAGAAAACTGTAAGTACTTACTAGCGTAAATAATTTTCGACATAAAAATGTTAATGGTAAGATTATTATTTATGAAAATAGAAGAGTCAATTTTAATTGGTGTGATTTGCATAAATAGGGAATACAAATAATACATGATAAGCTTGTGCTTTTGTGCCTAGTGAAATAAATAACTATTTAGTTAAAATAACGATCAGAAACGCGTGACGTCAACTTTTGTATGTCGTTATAACTTTTATTAACAACCATATATGTAATGCTGTCATTACTAACGTCATTGAAGGTTGGAAAGTGTCATATTACACACCTTTACCAACCTGTACCTCATGCCCTCACCTCCCGCCCTTTGCGCCCTTTAAATATGCTAAGGATTATGCCGAAAATTACTCTGAAGTTTACCACCAATATTTTGCCAGTAATTTCTTCAAAGCTGTTAACATATTCTTGAATTCTGGATTACACGGGCAATAGATCTTCCAAAAATTTTCGAAGTAATTCATACGATACGCATGCGCAGACGGGTTATTTTCGTGACAGCTGGTGTATGCATTGCGTTGAAATTACTGTATGGACCCTTACTTACTTGGTGGAATCTACTCATATAATTTTTTAAATGAAACTAACTGATTCTAAAGGATTCCACTTTATTGAAGAAATATTCTAAATTATTTTAAATAACGAAATAATTATATGATAAAACGTCACTTCTCACTTGTATGTATTTGTTTGTAACGCAAGCTTTGGTCTTGTTTTTTACCCAGTTTAAACGCTTAAATTAATTCTAAATTTTGCACATTCGTCAAGAGCCGATGACTACAGTTGTCAGAACCAAAATTGAGCCCCGGAAAATATGCGAACTAAAATAAGGTCATCGCAAGCAGCCAATCAAGAGCCAATGTTAACGATAGTCCATTAGTAATTGTTAAATATAATCGAAATAATATGACCGAGTGATTTCATCAACATACATCATTTTATTCATTCTGTATCAGTGTTGTCAATGCGAGGATGATCATCCGATTTTTAGACAATTTCACTAATTTGGATCCAATAGTTTTTCGAATATTTTGTAGAAGGAATATATAATATTTTTATTGTTTTTCGGGGATTTTCCATATTGACTGGGGTCGAAGACTTTATTTAGATAACCAATGTGTCATTTTGGTAATTTTGACAAATTCTGATAATTTGAATAGTAAGTTCGGGTAATTTTCATTTTTGCATCGGCAACACTGGACTTTAACCTGTTCATATTTTGTTGCTTTCCATAGAAACTTGACCCTTCTTTTTCGTGACATTAATACAGTAATGTAATTTGAAAATATAGACATTTAGGGTGAACGGTAGTTTTAGTTTTGGTCCAATTTAAATTTTTTTATTAATACGGTATCCGCCAAAATAAACAGTACCGAAACAGAGAGTGCTGTGGAGTTGTTTTTGTAATATGGATTTGTCATATTTGACTTAATTGTCATTAGTTGATATATTAATAGTACGCTGCAGTTA
>CAJUYG010001004.1:18367-29751 GCA_910591675.1 Galerucella calmariensis | reverse complement strand
ACTTTTGCCGTGCACGAAATCTACAGTTTCGCACACAATGGTTCCAACAAGATGGTGCAACGAGCCATACAGCTGTGCGCACCTTAGACTTACTCCGACAGCATTTTGATAATAGAATATTTTCTCGGGGAACAGACTTCGAATATCCTGCTCATTCACCTGATCTGACGCCACCTGACGCACACATTTGGGGCATAATGAAGGACAAAATATTTCACTCGGAAAATCCGCCAGCGAATATTGCCGAACTACGGGAAAGAATACAAAATATTTTTCGGCAGTTACATCAACCACTTTTTATAAATATGTTTATTGACTTACAAAATCGATATGAAGCTTGTTTACGTCGAAATGGTGAACATTTGGAACACTTACATTACAGAAATTAAAAAATAATTTTTATTTTTATTTTCGGTACTGTTTATTTTGGCGGATACTGTATTTAGAGTTACATTTTTAGAAAATTTGACTTTGTTTACATATCTCTTAACAGATGACATTTATGGTATCGATATTTGGTTATCGATTCAAAATATCGAATTGTTATTACAAAAATACAACTACAGCGACATGAACACGCCCACCAGGGCTCACGTTTGCTTTTGCCAACTGTTTACAATATAGTAGTGAAATATAATAAACTTACATATTGTAGGTGAATATCTTTATAGCTGCGTACACATGACTAGAAAGTCAAGAAAACATTGTATTCTGTGTAAAATTTTTAATTTTAAAAATTGTAAAGCGCTTTCGGCTGTTAAGCCATAATCAGTGCGATACCTACAAGTAAGTAATAATAATAGTTGTAATTATATAAAATCAAAAATTAGTAAAGAATTACTTACTCGTCAAGTATATGATGATACAAGAAACCAATTTAAATCAAATCGACAACACATTAACTACACAATCAAAATTTTTGAAACTTTAGTTCTTTACGTCAGGTTATGTCTGAGCGACCAGGGGTCGCGACGCAAAATATCTGACCGTTGCGCGTTACGTTACGCTACGTTATGTTACGTTGCTTCGTTATGTGCCTTGCTTGCCTGCTTGTGCCTCCTTAGTCTCTCTCTCGTTTACGAAGCAGCGATTCATATGCTCCGGCCGGAATTCGAACCCGGTCCGCCCGCGTGGAATGCGAGCGTTCTACCACTGAACCACCGATGCTATATTTAAATTCTATGCAAAGCTGGTATTCGCAGTGCTGGTGATCTACTTGAATTTGTTCGGGTAAATTTTTACTATTATTTCCATAATTTTTTTTGCGCGATTAAGGGGTCTAGCACATTTACTTTTCGAAATACAGGGTGTTGAAATTTTGAAAACTTGAATGTTTTAATTCGATAACTTTAAAATGGATAATAAAATTAACAGTAAAAAAAAATTTCCTCACGGGGAATCGAACCCGAGTCTACCGCGTGTGAGTCTGGTATGCTTACTGCTCAACCACCAAAGAATATGCAAATTGTTTATCTATAACGTCAGATGTATTACATAATTTTTGCTTAAAAGGAACTAAAGTTCCTACTGTGTGTCTCGCGCCACGTTCTACCTTTTTTTTTAAATTACATAAAATTTAACAGCCGAAAGCGCTTTGCAATTTTAAAATTATAAATTTTACACAGATTACAATGTTTTCTTGACTTTATAATAAACTTAACTTTGATCTAGCATCGAGTTAAAAAAAAATACACTCTATAGTAAATTGAACTGAAAAGTAAATACTAGATTACAAGCATTTCAAAAAATCGAAAAACAAGCTTTACAGGAGTTCGATTAGAACCTATAAATCGTGTTTTTTAGTTTTCAAACTATTTAAATATTAATTTCTAAATTATAATTTAAATAATCCGGATGCAAAAGCCGTTCCAACGAAATACCCGTTGTATCATTAATTAATTTGAAAAAATTGTACATTTGATTACACTAGCAATAAATAACCGACGTTACCTTGAAGGTAAACTGTTACATGTTAGACCTATTAACATTCCTTTCTATAATTTCACAGAAAATTTAACTCGGTAACAGACGCGTAGTACCTACAATACCTAAGTTTATTTCTCTTCAGTAATTTAGTTTATTTAAGGTTTGTTGAAAATATTTTTTGGAAAGAACAAAAAACATATCTGTATCTGTATCTGTAGAGTGGGGAGGCTGAATCAGCCAAATATTTCTTCGGCGGCAGCTTTCCAGGGTCGCCCAGGGTGATCCTGGCAAGACTGCATACTTTGATTCCATCCCATCTCTTAAGGGATTGAGCATGGGTGTAACGTTTGGCTAGTTCCGCAATTGTCGAAGACGTTAGACCGTAGGTGTCACTGGGTCCTAGAATTTTTAGTCCAGCGGCTTCCCTGGCTAAAGAATCAGCAGTGCGATTTCCTTTACTCCTGTCGTGCCCTTTAACCCACCTCAGGATAATATTGTTATCTGCCGAGGCGTCAGCTAAATCTTGGTGGCACTCTAGTACTAGCCTCGATATAACACGTTATCTGTTCAAGGCTAATAGGGCTTGTCTACTATCAGTGCAGATTGTTATGTTTTTTCCAGAAATTCCTCTTCTGGTTAGTTCTTTTGTGGCAATTGAGATACCAGCCAGTTCTGTTTGAACCACGCTGGTATTGTTTCCCATTCCCCACTTAATCTTTAGGCCTAGTGCTCTCGAGTAAACTCCATATCCTGTGCCTTCTTTCATTTTTGAACCATCTGTATAAATGCGTATTGTATTTGCAGCATCTGGCTCTGTGTTCTGTTTTATTTGAATTTTGTAGGGTTTGTTAAACAAAAAACTGGGTTCAATTGCATCGTTGGCTGCCTTCAGCAGAGGTAGCGCAGTGAGCGCTTCCTGCCATAGACTCAACCTCAATTGGCCCACTCCTACTTGGGGGTTTACACCAGCCGTGCGCAATCGTACCATGGCCATTAACGCAACCTCCTTGACGTGCAGGTCCAGATGGGACAGACCAGTAATTAGTTCCATTGCTGCGGTTGGTGTTGTTCTCATGGCTCCTGTGATGTTCAGACAAGCCATTCGCTGTATTTGATATAATTTTTGGATGGCCGTTGCTTGTAGAACTTTCGGTGCCCATGCAATTGCTCCATACGTTAACATGGGTCTTATTATTGCAGTTTAGATCCAGGTGACCACACGGGGTGACAGACCCCATGTGCGTCCCACTGTCCTCCGACACTGCTCATAAGCCACATATGTTCTTTTCGCTCTGCTGTGTAGATGAGAGTTCCATGTTAGTTTCCTGTCGAGGGTAATACCAAGGTATTTCACCTCTTCCGAAAAGTTTAGTTTGCTTTTGAAGATTTCGGGAGGTTTCAAACAAAAAACATATATTTCGGTTTTTATTCCTTAGCTGCTATTTATACTTGAAAAATAATGAGTATAAGCAGATGTTGTCTACTACCAAAACATCCAAGAGTCAAAAAAAAACGATCATGACTATTCAAGCACGAAGGTGTGACAAGAATGCTTGGAAGCTCAAGGAAGCCCGTAAGACTTTGAAGTGGTGTCTAAATGGCAGTTATTCCTTCCTAATGACGTATCGGAAACTTTATTCCACTCAACAGTCATTTGGCAGCCACCTCTCACTTTCTATTTTCAAATGGTATGTTTTCATTCTATTTGGAATATAACGATGTTGTTTGTGGATTTTTTATTATAGCACACACAAAATTCACATTTTGTAATTTATAAATTTCCTTGTTAAAATGAAATACAAAAAATTTACAGTTAGTGTAGATTCCATACAAGCTTCAAAACGTTTAAAAGCGCTTTCGTGCACGCGGCCTGAATCATAGCTGGTGTAATACTACGACATGCCATTCGAATGCATTCTTTAAGATCATCTTAATCTATTCGATATACAAATTCTTTAAGAAAACCCTACAAAAAACGTCCAGTTGCGTTAGATGGGGCGATTGGAGAGGTCAAGCTATAGCTCTTCATTAATTCATTCATACGCTTGGGTTGGGCTCAATAGCCCAGGCACTTGAACTGAATCTTTGTACCATTACCCATGTTATCTACCTACTTCCATTCCAGAAGCTTCGTGTCTTTTATATAGGCCAACAATCGGTAACTGTCTTCAAATTGCTCTCACCCAGTTTCAGTGGCGGCTCCTCCAAGGAGGCTAAGGAGGCTCAGCCTCCTTAATAATTTATCCAGCAAATAGCACCAAAAATATGTTATTGATTATTCTTCATTTTATTTCCCGTTTATCTAAAATTTTCCAATTTCACAATAAATTTCCCGTTTTCACTACTTATTTTAGAATCTGACAACAGTGCCCTGAGGCAAGTCTCCACATACATTTCTCTCGAAACCACGTGCTGCTCAACACAGTTGCCGTTTTTCTACCAGTCCTATTGCTAATACCGTGAAAAAAGCGCAAATGGCAACATCTCTGGAGGCTTAGCTTCCATCAGTTGCGATGATATACGAACCAATACGAACTACGGAATACAGAATACGAGCGTGGGTTCGTGCGTGCTTGTTTTGTTTTAGAATTTTAGATGATTGGCGGGAATAATTAAGTTTTGTTTTTTCTTGATACTTTTAAATTAATATTTGAACAAACTGATGTTATTTTTCTAATTTTACAACATAAATGCACTGATATAATTTATTCAAGAGAGCGTTGGAAGCATCTCATTGATAAAATTTCAGGTTTCCGTAATACAGAATTTCATTTTAATATTTTATTTGAAAATTTCCTAACTGATGAGGCTCCTCCCGCGAAAAGGAGAAAACCATATAATTTGGTAGACAAGAAGTCACATTATAAACAACTTTTTTATGAAATTTTAGATACTATTAAAGGTCAAATTGAGATTGGATTTTCCGATTTACGTGAATTTTACAAGGTTTTACGACTTGACGAATAAAAACTTATTCGAATGTTTGTTCAAAAGAGTTTTCCAATACACTTTTAGATAACTTAGTTCTGAAATATAATTTTTTTCATAAAATAGCAATGCACATAATGAATTATGTGAAAAAAAAATTTTGGCAAGAGAAACCTATACCTCCACGTTGGTTCTTGCTGGGCAACAATTAATTTTATCACTGAAGTAGCTGCAGGTACAATCGCTGCGCAAAGGTTGAACTAATTGGCTGAATAGAGTATATTTTTATGTCCAATGTCCAGCCTCCTCTCTTAAAAAGTTCACGAGTCGCCACTGCCCAGTTTCAGCAGCTTGGACGAGAGTTCTTTGTATAACTTATTCAGTAGAATCTTAGTATGGAGGTGTCCTTGTGTCAGCCTCCATTTGAGTTGGTGTACCTTAACTAGCCAGTTCCCGACTTCACCATTTATGTAATCCTTTGTGATTCCACAAAACGGTTCCGGATCTGTGAAAGCTCCTTTAGATCCTTCTTTAGTTAGCTGGTCTGCCATTTCTTTCCCTGCAATTCCCTCATGTGCCAGCACCCATATTAGAGACACTTTGTTGTCTCTTGCCAGCATTTTAAGGGATTCTTTACAGTTTTTTACCAGTTTACACCTAGTTGTTGGATTGCTGATGCTTTATGCAGAACCTGGCTGTCAGTGAAAATTTCAATTTTTTGTCCGGTATATCCTTTGCTGATGTCATCATCAATACAGACTATAGCATCAATCATCTCTGCTTGAAACACAGTTGTGTATCGACCAAGGCTAAGCTAAACTAAACTATAGATCTGTAACTACTTATCCATTTGTTGTGAAAAGACTGATTGAGATACTCCACAAAAATGCATGCATTAAGAGGTGCATGGTCCAGTTGTTAGATCATTGTATTTCGCTCTGCCAAAGGAATGTCTTCCATACGTTCAAGTAATTTGTTTTCAAGAAAATCTAAATATCTGTGTTCAGTCAATGTGTCCTCGTAAAAGTATGGCCCAATCAAATGACCATTGAATAATGCACACCCCCAAAATCTTTGAAAGCGAGTTGGTCGAACCCAGTGGGGGTTTTCGTTCGAATAATAATGGGCATTGTATCTATTAACTACACTATTTTTGTGGAAGCGGATTTCATCACTCCAAAATTTTTGAATTAATAGTAAGGGATTGTAGGCAATCATAACATCGAATGGAAATATGAATTCTAATTCTATTTGTTGTATTATCTCTTATCACAGCTTCTATCAGTGACCATTCTCCTTCTAGTCGTTCTCTTGTTTCAGTTTTGTAATTACTGGACACTAACCTATAAAATCAATAATTTTTGCTTCAAGTTGACTGCTTACTATAAACCCTGTACCCAGCAATCTACTATCTCCTCCACTATTAAAGAACATATAATCATCCGTAATTACTATCCCTTTTTGTTCAGTCTCTTGTATTGCTAATACATCTAATTTACATTTTCGCATTCCATTGTTCAAGTGTTTTATGGCCTCCTCCTCAAATGTTCCATCCTATTCTCATTGCATATTGTTTTTCTTTTTTTTTAATGTCTATTCTTCATCTTTTGCATTTCCTTGACCATTTCCATTGCCTGGTCTTTTTTCCTTTTATCCCCGAGTTTGTGCTTGTCGCTACTGGTTTTTTGTCAATATGTACCATCTCCATTCCTTTGTTTCTATGTATATTTTTCTGTGCCAAATTTTCACTCTTTTTCCTTTATCCCTCTCTTCCTTTGCTCTCATTCTGATCTTTTTTGAATTTCTCCATCCTCCTTGGACCAGTCATCCTGGATGAACAATGTTTCTTCAGTTTTTGTTAATTAAGCATCACCTTCCTTTTCTCTTCTTGGTTGGCTAGTCTTACCAAGCATGTTCTTTCCTCCTAAGTTTACTGTCTACCGCTGTCTTTATTTGTAATTCTTGTTCTAGGAAGTTTTCCATTGCATTTCGTAGTTCCTGTGGGTTATTTTTCGCTATTCCTACTCCGTAAATCTTTATATTGTTTTCCCTCTTTTCGCTTTCCAGTCGTTCCAATCTGTTGTCCATATTGATTATTATTTTCTTAATTTTTTCATTTTCTCTCAGCAGTTTTTCATTTTCTTCCCTCGATTGTTTCTTTTCTTCTCTGTACTTCTTTTGTTCCTCACGTGTTTTTTTAATCTCCATGCTCATTTCCTCCATTTTGTCTCTTATTTTTTCCATCATATTAGTTATTATCCTATTTTTGACGTTGATTTCCCTATTTTCTTACTAATTTTGAAACTTTCATCTTCCGTATCATAGTCTTCCTCTTTGTCGCTTTTTCTTTTTTTTGCCATATTCATTATCACTCATTTCTTTATCATTAGAATTTCCTCGCCTCAATATAAGAAATTTTACGTCCGTCCCTATCTTAGGTATATTGTTCGTAACAAGGAGATTCCAGTTGTTCGATTTTATCAATTTAACTTGTTCTTATCACTATCACATCGCGCAAAAAGTTTCAAAGCCAGTCAACCCGTCGGACCATGAACCTTTATCAGTGATCTTTAGCTTGGTTAATTATTCTTTGTTATGTTATATTTATGACAAACTATTCTACTCTTACTTCCCAAAAGCTTAACATATGATCTTCCAACAACCGATAAAATAATGAATAGTGTGAAACTCGCCATATTGTTCTTATTTTTTAATAAATAATGATACAGAAGCATTTTTCGGTTTCCAATCCTAACATTTTTAGTAAGGGACTAATTTCCAACCAGTATTGTGATTTAAAATCCATTGCTGATAAAATTGTAATATTCCTGCTAGTTTGACCCAAAATGGTATCCTTTTGCCTCATGGCACACGGTCGAGCTTGTTCGGCAGTATACAAATGAGGAAATAACGTGCCCAAGCCGGAGTTATTCCGACCGTAGCCATACACAAACTCTATGAAGAAAGCAGACACTCCCTTACAGTAAGATATGTCATAAGCCTGGGATAGCGTGGAGGATGTTGATTATGGTATCTTATTGAAATCTCGTAAACTACCACCATTTAACAATTTTCAGTTTAATTCGTTGAGTGTGGTTTTCGGAGATAGACGCTTATAGCTTAGGTCTTATGGGGGCTGAAAAACAAATCGTTAAAGGTACCTTTTCCTCCACATTCGCCATTCGCTAGTAACCGCGAAAAAGTAGCGACGACTTATTCGCCAAGACACCTATTCATGTATTTAAACAGGAGTGTTTTCCTACTCGCTACTGAGTAGCTGCTACCCAAATTAAGTCGCTATTCGCTCAGTCGCCTGTCGCCAGACCTCTCTGGGAGCAGACAAGCGACTGATTCGTGACGATTTTTCAGGTAAGATAGTGTTTTAGAGGTTATAGTGTATTTATGATTTGATCAAAAATGTATTTATTTTTTAGGTTTTTTTTTACTTTTTACCGCTTTCAGTGGTAAATGATGAACAACTTGTGGATAAGATATCCAATTATCTAGAAATGTATGATCCTAAACATGAATTCTACATATTGCACACTAAAAAAGAAATAATATGGTTAAAAAAAGCTATAGCCTTGATTATCAAAAGCTATTGTATGTTATAGATTATATGTTAGGAGTTGTCGATCCCACGTGCTCCGCCCCTATTTTTCAGCCACGCGCTTTCGCAAAAAGTAAACGGTTCAAACCGGTGTTATTCTATTAAGGGTCATCTACCAAATTCGACCTTGCACAATTATGCTTTGTATATTTTTTTGTTTCCCTACATTCTCACGTTTAAGTTCACATAACGAAAATTTTATTAGAAATATGAAAGCTCCGCAACATGTAGGTAGCAAAGCGGTCCAAGCGGATTTTGTTAAGTCGTACGTATAAGCTTCGTCAGTACTGAAACACAGCACACCCTGTGTGTGTGCTGTGTACTGAACTGGGAGACCGCCGAGACCGGCGAGCGTTGTATCAACAATGGAACGGCACGCGACTACCGAAGCAGAGAGACAATGTCAGTCATAGAATGATAGAAAAGCGAGAGATGGATTTTTATCCGATATTTTAGTGGTAGCAACCGAATTTCAATAAGGAATTGTACGGTCATAAGTAATTTGAGGATTCTGAGATTTTTATATAGTATTCATAAAGCTTCAAATTAGACTTCTTATCAATTAGTTTTTCCATTTAATCCATATTTAATTCTTTACAAGTGCTCAAACTTTGCTTAATATGTGTAATTACCTCATGAATCGTATTTTTTTCAACAAAATTTGGTTAGCATTTCAAAGTTTCTATTCGATGAGAACTCTAAGTTCAACATTAATCTACATGATATATTTTTTTCTTAATTTTCAATACATCCATTACCTAAAAATTCTTTGCCAAAATAACTTCGATATTTTGTCAAATCGCTGCCGATAGATTCCCCTTAACAGACACAAAGTTGGTTCGAAATACCTCTGAACGAACTATACATACAATAATTGATTCTAAAAATCATCCGTACCAATGGAAAGTGAAACTTTTACAATAAAACAAAGGGATACTCGACAGTCAAATCACAATCATTAAAGAAATGATAAAAGAATTCACATACACTAGATTCATAGTAAAATAAATTATAGTAGTCGAAAACAAAGGTTATCTTTCATAATTATCTTTGTTAATGAACTTAAATTAACAAAAATTAACTTGCATTGTTTTGTTTTTTGTAGTAATTAGTAACGTATTTTCTCTGGGATGTTGCCCTGTTGTTTTTCAATTAATAGTACCATCACTTTCGTTAGTGGCAAAGCATTGTCAATTCTAAGAATGCTAAAATTACGTACATGGTATTTAATCATTTATAATAGGGACTTAATGATGGTATTTGACAAGATACTGTCATTTTTTAATTTTCTTGGTCAAATTTGTGGTAGGTGAATGATAATAATAATGAGCTAACAGAGTACTGGTTTTCGTTATGGTCGAACCAATTGGAACACAAATACAAGGTTAACTGGATTGGAACTGAAGAGGAGAAAATAGATATTGAGCCAATGCCTTTCATTAACGTAACAACAAGCTAGGTAACCAAAGCTATAAAGAGCACCAATAATTGGAAGACACCAGGAGTTGACAATGTCCAAAACTTCTGGTATAAGAAGTTTGACAGTTTGACATCATTTTCACATATCCTGCAACATCCAGAAGATACACCACCTTTTTTAAAACTAGGTTCGTCCAACTTGTTTCCCAAATCGCATCAAACCGTATATACAGACATGTGAACCAAAACAAAATCCTGTCGGAAGATCAGAAAGGGTGCAGACGTGATCACCAATGCTGCAAAGAACAACTCATTATCGACTCAATAATACTTAAACAAGAGCAAAATAAACAACGCAACATCTACACGGTTTTCGTAGATTACACGAAAGCATTTGATAACGTTCCACATTCCTGGCTTGTTGAAGTTTCGCAAATTTACAAAGAACATTCCGCTTTTCTTGAATCATCGATGAAGCACTGGCGAACGAACATTCATTTACAAATAAATGGTCAATACCTCGAAACTGAGGTAGAACTTTCTTCCGT
Organism: Galerucella calmariensis; assembly: GCA_910591675.1. Taxonomy (NCBI): domain Eukaryota; kingdom Metazoa; phylum Arthropoda; class Insecta; order Coleoptera; family Chrysomelidae; genus Galerucella; species Galerucella calmariensis. The sequence continues at coordinate 19,320 of CAJUYG010001004.1, read as the reverse complement.
AGGTTGATCTTCCAGGGTGACTCCCTTATTCCACTTTATTTTTGGTTATTATTTGAACTCTATTGTTAAAATAATACCCTTTTTGGTGTGCGTCATCGATTGTGACGTATATCCAGGTTTTCGGCACGTAGTTTATTTTATTTGCTATTTTGACATATAGCTAACCTTAAATTTGATAAGTAAGATCATCAGGATTGTATTTAGCCAAATTCGAAAAGGCTATGCAATTAATAATTACCAGCTCCTTTTTCTAACTGAAAATACTTGAGAACTTTCAAAATACTGATGTTTTTCCGTGTATTCATGCATATTTTTGTATTATTCATATAAATAAAACATTAAGATTAATATTCACTTTTCATTAATAATAATTGACCGTAAACAACAAAGTACAGACCTGCCAAGAACTGTCAGTGTGACAGTAGAAAAAGACGTAAGACTTTTTGCCGCTACGAAAGTAACGCCTTCATAGTATTTTAAACTCTCGATTGATAGGTTGAGCTTGAGCGTAATCTAAATATCAACCAATCAAATTTTTGTAAGTCAAAGATTGGGGTTAACGTTTGTAATTTTAAATGGTTCATTATTGTGATATTTTGATTATGATTAATCACAGACCTGCCTTTTTTCCATTTCTTCCTACGTAATGTGTTAGAAAGACATTAACAATCGATGACGCACACCAAGAAGGGTATTATTTCAACCATACTTTATTTATTACACAAAAGGAACAAAAAAATGAGAAGATCTATATTTTTTCAATGTACAGGGCCGAACAGAACAATATAAAAAGTAATAAATAGCATGAAAACAATTTCACCAAAATGCGAATCATATTTTAAGCTGATCGAGAAGTATAAATGTCACTTTCGACATTTCGTTCATTTCGAAGAAATTTAAATTATTTTTTGTACAACTGTCATTAAAAGTGACACTTTTAATGATAGCAAACA
>CAJUYG010001004.1:0-18357 GCA_910591675.1 Galerucella calmariensis | reverse complement strand
CACAAAATAAAACCTCACTTTTAACACTCATATCATAAATAACTATTATTCGAAATTTATTCCGATACGATAGCGCAAAAATTAGTATAAGCATCTAGAACGTTAAGAGTAATACCGGCCTCCAGCAAAATTGGAGGCTTCGCTACGCTCAGTCTCCAAACATTGCTGTCGACCGGTAAACAACCCTTACCGTTTTTAATACTTAATATACTATAATGAACAGAACCGAACAGAACAATATGAAAAGTAATAAATTTCATTTCACCAAAATGCGAATCATATTTTAAGCTGATCGAGAAGTATAAATGTCACTTTCGACATTTCGTTCATTTCGAAGAAATTTAAATTATTTTATTCGAAATTGATTTCAATACGATCGCGCAAAAACTGGTATAAGCATCTCGAACGTTAAGGATAATACCGGTCTCCAGCAAAATTGGAGGCTTCGCTACGGTCAGCCTCCAAAAATTGCTGTTTACTGGTAAACAACCCTTACCGTTCTTAATACGTAATATACTATAACATTAAAATAAATTAATTTTGAATATGGCTGCCATTTATGGGAGAACAAAAAATATTTGTGACCTGTACCTTATGACATATCAAATGAAAGAGATTGATGCAAGTATATGAAATATATTTTTTTCGTCATTTTAACATAAATAGTTCAAAAGTTATTCAAAAAATAGATGACAATAGAGTTTTTTTTCTTAAAAAATTAGTGCCTAAAGTCACGTACTAGTATACATTATACTAGTGACCATATAGGTAATAAAACATAAAAATAAAAATGTCATTGTCTTATTGATGTTTTGTTTGTGTAACGCATATGTATGTGACGTATCTTATTAATTAGTTATAAATAACATGAACGCCAAGCCAAACACGAAAACGTATAATTTTAACACGTATTTACATTGTTCGTGTTAACATAATATGGAGGCACATATGCATTCAACATGCATACGGCCTTTCTCTAAATCAGTAGCATAACGATTTTATTAATTACATACAGTGTGTACCAATCAAAAGGAATGCATTTAATCAGAAACAAAGTCAATTTTAGTTTAGGAAATTATATAAAACAGCGGGGTGTCTTGGTGGCGCTCATTTCGTTAAGAGACAAAGGGCCCGTTCCCAATTCTAAGGACCCTTTAAAGAGACGGATATACCAGTGGCAGTACAATTTATTTGACGATGTTCACATTCAGACGGATCCGAGAAAAATAAGAGACAGATTATTTCAAAATTTGCAGACAAATCGACAGAAAAAACTGTGAAATATTTAAAAAAAGATACACCAATGCTCAATTCAAATATAAGAAGTCAAGTATATGCAAAATATAATGAGAAATTCAAAATTTTGATGGATTTGCAAGATTAGCGTAAGGAGAACATACTCCGTTATTGTTGATTACTATTCAGATGACGTAGACCAACATTTATTAAACGAATGTACTCAATTCAAAACTTATTTAAAACAAGCTGAGCTAGAGTCCTATACTTGTAGTGGTATGCTAAATTTGATTTTTGAAAAGAGACTCATTGATGTTTTTTAAATTTATATACTGTTTTAAAGATTTTTCTATCGCTCCTAATCACTAGTTGTAAATAGGACAGGGAATGAAGCATTTCACCTGGCAATTTTTTCGTCCAGCATGGATTGACTTGAAATTTTAACAGAAGGTAGGTGATAGCCCAAGGATCAAAATTTATATCGAACCGAAGGGCGCTAAAGCCTTGGGGGTGGTTGCCACCCCATCTCGGGGGTGAAAATTTTTTATTACATTTTAACCACAGGAATCGATTGAAAAAGTGATTCTAAACAAAAAATGTTATATAATATAACCAGCAATCGCGTGCGGAAAAGTCACTTTACGCACGTGTTAGGTACACTATTTTTTCTACTAGCATGCGGAAAGAACCCAAAAGTAATCATAAATCAACATTTCTCATTATATACATATCAACAAATTAATTATTATTATTTGACATTCATTTGATGAGGCTTATACCATATATAAAAAATAAGTTTTTTTTTTATTAAAAATTATAGCAGCATTATAATAAATTTATTAATTTTTCAGTCATTTGGTAAACTTGGATATACAAAATACATATTTTGAATATTCAAATGTCAGTATATACCTCAAATGTCAATAAATTTACTTTCCGCACTAGTGCGGAAAAGTGACTCTTTCCGCACGCTTTTTAGTGCGGAAAAGATTCACTTTCCGCACGTTAGTAGAAAAAAGATTTAATATCCGTCTATTATACCTATTTTTTTATAAGACTAGATGTCTATAACTACATACATATTGGAATTTTTTCTTTACGCACTAGTGCGTAAAATAAAGTTTTACGCACTCGAAAATGTATCTAATGTACGTACTTTACACACGGTAGTAGAAAAAAGACGTTTTTGATATGTTTTTCGCGGATAACTCGAAAATTATGCCTTTTATCAAAAAAACTGTATGGAGCAAAATTGTAGCTTTTAAAAAACAAGCAAAACCCTTTTTTTATAATTTTTTTAAAACCAATAGGAACCGAGATATGGCCCATCAATGATCAGCTTTTTTTCCCAAATGCAAAATGTGATAGATTCAAAGTCAAATACCGGAAAAATGATGCATTTTTCGTAGAAAACTCATAGAATATTTTTTAAAGAGCATAATCATACACCCTTTCACAGAAATAAATAAAATAAAAAACCATTTCCATGTTTAATTTTTCCACACAATCATTTTTTTAGGAAAATGGCAAATATTTCAATTATTTTGTGGGTCCCCCAGATATCTTTAGCACAGGGCTCCCAGAGGTCGTGGTCCGGCCCTGTTAGAAATAACAATAGTAAGGAATCGATTGTTAATCTAATAAAACTAGTTATCGAAACCGGATTTGAATCACATTTTAAAATTCAATTCAAACTAAAAACAATTGAATTGTGAAATCTATGAGAGAATCACAGGAGTTAGTAGCAAGTGGATAATGATCGTTGAAACAGACCACCCAGTACAGTTATAGCTGATGTTCTTTGCTTAAAAAACCACAGAAAATCTTATCAGGACAACACTTCGATGCGTGGAATGCAATGTTGAGATTTTTTATTTTTACCAATAATATATATACCAAAGAGGAAAATCCATTTCTTTGATTGTTTCTTGGTCCTCATAATAATGATTAAACATTGCTTCCAAAGATGGTTTGTTTCGCCAAAAATAGAAATCAACTTACAATGATCCAGAATGATAAAAATTTGACAGTATAGTCTATTTTTATCATATTGATAGCTGAAGAGCTCATTGTAAATTCACAAACGTGTCTGAAACACTTCAAGGTGATTCAAACAATCAAACAGAATTGTAAACGCTTCTTCATGTACATAAGTGTTCAGTTAGCAACTTTCGTTAGATTTTTCCTGTATAGTGAACTGCAGGTAGCGAGGACAATAAAACCCTAATACCATTACCATTCAAATGTAGTTGGGTAAGAATAATATCCTAGATTATTCAATTTAATTAATTAGTAATATCTACATATAAGACGACTTATATATTATATACTATTTAAATATCCTACTTATTGTCTACAATTGATTTATTCTATCCTGCCTAAATTCCAATGTCCGCGGGTACTAAACGCAAATACTGATTGGTGGATTTCATATCTATACATTCTAGGATGTCTATGTATCATAAATAACTATTATTTGCATTGGGATGTATATTACGCTTTCCTTCTACTTATTGTAATTCTCTGCAGTTCGTCATATTTTAAAAATTATTGTAGAGTAGGTAAAGCTAGCCTGTGAAAACTTTAAATTTGATTTTAGAATTTACCAAAAAACGTATTCAAATATTGTAGTTAATTAAATTATATTTTCAGTATTTTGTTTGATTTTTAGTTCATCTCGTGGTGTATTTTTATCGATTATTTAATAAATAAAATAAAAAAATAAAATAAAATAAAATATATGGAATTTTGATATGAATATTAAAAGGTCCCTCAAAAAAAAGTTATGTACTAAAAAATCAAAAAAATTATGAGCGACCTTTCAAAATTAAAATTTTGATCTTGAACACTTTCGGAAACTCATTTTTTTTGGTCTATAAAATTATACCGCAACAAAATATAAAAATAAAAATTTCGATTTTGGACGATTTTGGAAATTTTAAGAAATTTGTAGCGACACATTAACAATGTTTGGTAAATTTGTCGAACCACGGTTCCACGCTAAAACAGCTCCAAACTATACTACTTGTTTATACTATCTCAAGTAATATTAAGGAGACGCATGAAACCCTTAAAAAAGTGATAGTATTAAATAATAGGAATAACATTCAATCATTGGATTCACCCTTCCCCTTCTCTAAAAATATCCAAAACTTTATAACGCACACATCCAGTTATTCAAGAAGGGGAAGGGTGAATCCAATTATCATTTCTATTATTTAATATTATCACTCTTCTAAGGGGTCCAAATTCATGAGCCTCCTTAATATTACTTGGGATACAAGTAGTAAAGAACGATAGAAAAAAATTCGGAACTGTTTTAACGTGGAGCCGTGATTCGACAAATTTTTTTCAACTTTCTTTTGGAGTGGGCTGTTAAAACATCAAAAATTGACATTTTTTCACACGCTACCTTAATGTATATATGTATATTGGCGTGACATTCACTGAGACCTTAAAGATCTATTGTGCCCTCTCACTTCTACTTAGCTCCCATAGAAATTTTAGTGTGTCTGCAAGCATTAGTAGTTAAGGTAAATGTCACACTTCTATCCAGTAGTCTCATAATTCTAGTGGTCCCTAGAATATTGAATTCGCAAGTAAAAGATTTCTTCTTTCATATCACAGAATCAACATTTTTCTTCCTCCAATATTTTGATCTTTTTAGTTCTACTAATACACTCTACAAGTGCTTAGGCTATTTATGGAAGTAGAAACCAACGATATATTCTCAACTAAACCAGGGGTTCCCAACCTTTTTTTGTCTACTGCCCACTTTAAGAATAAATTATTTTTTAACGCCCCCCTTTTTAAACATACTTAAAAACCGCTAAGTACTAACTGATTATTGAAACGCAACTTTATAGTATTCGGACAGAGTATCTTTTATTGAAAATAAAACAAACATAATCAATTCTTATATAAAAACTAATGTGAAGGTTGAATCTGATGCTGTTCAATAAGTTTGTTGATATCAGGTTCCAATTTACTCAAAAACAGCCGCAAGTCGCCACGTTCGGTAACACGCAAACGATTTCTCTTTTTAGTAAGCAGCGTTGCCACAGCACTAAATCCACGTTCACACAAATATGACGATGGGAATGCTATCAAAAATCGTTGAACAATTGACCACAATCCAGGGTACAATTGCGGGATCGGTTTTTGTAGCCAAAATTCTTGATATCCATTTTGAACTTGATTTTAATTTCTTCGTTTGTTGTTAATTCTATAAGTTCTTCTTCCAGCTGAGGTGACATTGCTGGCAAACAATAGTTCTTCACGTATTTTCTCATCTTTAATAAACCTCACGTAAGATAGCAACAACGCTTCATTAGTTGGTAAAGTGGACTCATCGAGCTGAATTGAGAATTGACTAGTGCTCAGATGATTGCACAATGATTCTTCAATGTTTTCAGCCATTTCATCAATTCGTCTTTGCACAGAATTATTACTCAAAGGAATTTTTCGGATAATATCTGCGGCCGGTTTATGAAGCACAGTAGTTATTACTTCATTTATTGCTGGCAAAATTAACTCTTCTCCGATGTTGTGTGGTTTGCCTTTTTGAGCAATTAACAAAGAGATATTGTACGAAGCTCGAAGTCCGTCGTCATCTTGCTTAGCAGCCGCCGAAAATAGTTTTGATACACTTGGCTGAGTATTATGCTTCTTCTCTAGGTCTTGAAAATATGCTACATTCTTGTCTGTCATATCTGGATGCATTTTATTCAAATGATCTTGCAGTCTTGAAGGCTTCATTGCTTCGTTCGAAAATGTTTTTAGACATAGAAGACACAAAGGCGACGACGGGTTTGTGGGATTTTCAATAAATCCGAATTCAATATATTCCGCAGAGTAGGTATTGCCGTCTCTTCTTTTTTACTTCCGACATTGTTTTGTTTTGAGAAATACGTAAGTGTTGAAATCAAGTACTGCTTATCTATTATGCGCGAAACCGCAAATGAAAATAAAATAAATTTACGTCGTTTATATAGGATTGCATGAAAGCAGCACGCACCAACAGGAATAAGACAAACGTGCATAAGCTCGTTTATCTCATTCGACGCCCAATCGTACTCGACAAGCAAGAACAAGTATTATAGAACCAGCCGATTGATACAGGAATGTACAAATCGGATTATTTAACAAAAACTTGTTAAAACATGATTGCCCGCGGTCTATTATATCGAACCGAGTTTGAGCTATATCTTAATTAATATTAGTTGATGTTCACAAGATGTAGTCGAGAGTCGAGAGCTCAGTCGGTGTCTAAGAGTCTTCCTAGCTAAGTAGATGAAATTATAAATCGACCCCAAAGCCCTACACAACGCCCCCTTTTTTTTCTGGGTCTCTTACCGCCCCCCTTTAGGACTGCAGCGCCCACAAGGGGGCGTTATCGCCCACGTTGGGAAAGACTGAACTAAACTATACAGGGTGTTTTTCTATACAGTTAGAGTTTGTCCTTCTGTAATGTCATTTAACTGCTTATAACTTAATGATGAAAAAAATTAGTGATTAGTGAAATTTCACACCATAGAGGTGGATAATACGAAAGTTTAAAATCGGATGTACTAAAGTAAGATTATTATATTTATTATAACATTAATTAAACTTAAATAAATTAACTTCGATCTGATTCCCCATCTCCAGTGAAAGTTACGAAAAAAAAAATTGCAGCGCATCAAATTCCATATTTAGTATACTTCATAGTGACTTTTACTTAGAAATAATATTTATTTGTTGCCAGTTAAAATCGATCTGTATATTTCAACTTTCACTGAACCCAACTTGGATCCGTTTCGGTTTATGAATTTTAATTGTTTTATTTTTTTTACATTTTTATAAAAAGGATGTGCACATCCTTTCACGGTACTTTGTTATTGGATTGTTATATGAAAATATTGAAACATGCAGGACCCGTGTTTCCTCATGAATTACTATTACTTCATTCGTGTGCATCCAGTGTAGTGTATCATTTGGTATCGCAACACAGAAAAAAAAAACTACTGTATTTTTCGACGATTACATCAAGATATGAGGTTTTCGACAAAAAATTCGGTGCTACGCCTATGTAAAATTATAGATAGAAATTGTTATTTCGACATCTTCGGTACATCGACTTATTTTGGAGTCAAGGTACCTGCTTAATATAGTATTTGAAGAGGGCGGCACTATCTTTATGAAATTCAGGATACATGATGATTATTTTATACTTGTTGTGCATAAATCAAGTAGTTTACAATAGAATTTGTAAGAAGGTAACAAAGTGGGATTTCAATTAATAGTAATTTACGTAACAAGGCCGCAAAATATGGTTTTTTTGGACGAATAGACAAAATTCTAGGACGAGCCATAGGCGAGTCCTGGATGTATGTGAGTCCAAAAAAACAAAAATTCGATTTTTAACGCTTAAAAAAATTTAGAGCAACCTCTTAAAAAAAGGTAGAACGTGTCCCGGGACACACGGTAGGAACTTTAGTTCCTTTTAAGCAAAAATTATGTAATACATCTGACGTTATAGATAGACAATTTGCATATTCCTCAGTGGTCGAGTAGTAAGCAAACCAGACTCTCACGCGGTAGACCCGGGTTCGATTTCCCGTGAAGAAGTTTCTTTTATTATTAATTTTATTTTTTAATAATTATTCTGCTTGATATTAATAACGACAACAGGTATACGTTTGAAATATTTAGCAGAATATTCATTATTATAGATAATGGTACGGTACCCTTCATGAGGGAGTCCGACTGGCAACATCTACTTATAACAGCATCGTATATTTAAAAAGGGAAACCGTAGCATTATACAAATTGGACATTCAAGAACTGTACGTTTACCACAAAAAAATAGTGGAAACATAAAATTGAATTGTTAAATTTTCAATTTGAAGTTATATTACAGTTTATGGAAATTTTTATTTTCTAGATTTTTTCTTAAGCGGGTCGTAGAAAAAATATGCTGTTCGACTCGTGTGGATTGTCCATATCGCACTTGAACGATTGAGCACTCCGCCTACGGCGTCGTGCTCAAACTTCGTCCTCGTGCGATATGGCCATCACATCCACACTAGTTGCACAAACTACTATTTCTATCAAAATATGCCCTTTTACTAAAAACAAGCTGCCAAATGTCAAATCAATTTATCCATCCATTTTAAAGTTATCGAATTAAAACATTCAAGTTTTCAAAATTTCAACACCCTGTATTTCGAAAAGTAAATGTGCTAGACCCCTTAATGCTCATATCATTTTGTCCAATTTTACGAGAGGAGTCTACATGCAAACGTTGTAATTACCATTAACGTTCGAGATGCTTATACCATTTTTTGCGCCATCGTATTGAAATAAATCCCGAATAAAATAAATTAAATTTCTTAAATGAACGAAATGTCAAAAGTGACATTTATACTTCTCGATCAATTTAAAATATATTTTGCATTTTGGTGAAATTGTTTTTATGCTATTTATCACTTTTCGACGTCTGAACGGTAAGTAAATCACTTACCAACGTGTTAAACTTAGAAACCAGTAAACACAACCTACCGTCCTGACAACCGATGCTGTAAATAAACAAAAAAGATCAATCGCGCAAAAAAATTATGGAAATAATGGTAAAAATTTATCCGAACAAATTCAAGTAGATCACCAGCACTGCGAATACCAGCTTTGCATAGAATTTTAATATAGCATCGGTGGTTCAGTGGTAGAATGCTCACCTTCCACGCGGGCGGCCTGGGTTCGATTCCCGGCCGAAGCATATGAATCGCTGCTTCGTAAACGAGAGAGAGAGACTCAGGAGAGAGCACACGCACGCAAGCAAGGCACATAACGAAGCAACGTAACATAACGTAACGTAACGTAACGGTCAGATCTTTTGCGTCGCGACCCCCGGTCGCTCAAACATAACCTGACGTAAAGAAATATAGTTCTAAAAATTTTAGCTGTTCTTTAAAGTGGTTTCTTAAAACATCAAAAACTGACATTTTTCCACACGAGACTAAAAAATAGTAGTTTACCTAACAAGTGCGAAAAGTCACTTTACGCACGTGTTAGGTACACTATTTTTTCTACTAGCATGCGAAAAATAACCCAAAAGTTAACATAAAGATACATTTCTTATTAAATGCATATTAACAAATTAATTATTATTATTTGACATTCATTTGATGATGCTTATACCAGGGCCATTAAAAAATTATTGAAAAAAAGTTGTTTTTTTATTGAAAATTATAGCAAAATTATAATAAATTTCTTAATTTTTCAGTCATTTGGTAAACTTGGATATACAAAATACATATTTTGAATATTCAAATGTCATTATATTCCTCAAATGTCAATAAATTTACTTTCCGCACTAGTGCGGAAAAGTGACTCTTTCCGCACGCTTTTTAGTGCGGAAAAGATTCACTTTCCGCACGTTAGTAGAAAAAATAGTTATTTTTTGCCGTTCGCTAACATACATCATAGCTAACCTACAGGGTGTTATACACAAAGTGGCATTTAAATTCAACATAGAAACAGAAAGGTTAATAATATACAGGGTGTTATATTTGGAATAACAAAGCTGATGCTCACAAGACTTCGACGAATTTTGAGAATAAACCTCCTGATCAGGTTTGTTACACAAATGGACGATTTTTCATTAACATCACTAGTTAATTCGTGTCCAATATATCAGACTATTTTGCATTCCGTATTATATTTTTAAAGGTAAATACAACTGTTGACCCGCTTTTCGACTAGGAAGTAACACACACATATATTAACGTAAGCATTTCAAGTAAATATTATAACAGTATAATATGTACGTGTTAAACAGTAACTTAAAACTGCCATCACGTGCTCCTTGTAATTCACACTTTATATCAAAATGTTTTTTAACACTCGACAGCTGTCTTTTGTTTCGAACCGAGATATAAAATATATAAAATAAATAAGCCTACTGCACTTTAGACCAGTTGTAGGCCACAGAAAACAATCCATTTCGATATTTGACTATAATCATTGAATTAAAAAAAAATTAAAACAGATCGAACTACTACCGTATGATGATGCATCATTATTTTTGCTGTTCCCTGCCCAGAGGGTAAAAAACGGACACTATTAACAAGACTTCGCTGTCTCTCCGTTCGTCTGTCACCAGGCTGCTTTTCATGAACCGTTATCGTTAGACAGTTGAAATTTTCACAGATTATGTATTTATGTTGCCGCTGTAACAACGAATACTAAATTTTCGCTCATTTTTGTTCGATATTAATCTTTGAAAAACAACAGTGGTTGTTTTTTCTAGCTTCTTGTGCAAAATATAAAAAATTACCCTTGGTATTATGTTAAACAGTTAGTTATACTTGCAATTCATTCAACGGACATCATTTTCTTAGTTTATTTACACCAATAGCCTGGCCTATTAATATTAACAAGTTTCTTGAACAACAGTTATTTATTTTTTCTTATTCTAACGGGTGATACGGTGTATCTGTGTTTGTGTTTAAAATTATAATAATTACATTTAGAATGGTCAGGTTTTTATTATTCTTATATCAACACAATTGGTAGATAAAAGAGCTCTAAGTACGATGAATGGCCTTGTCGTCTGCGTTCAGTTATTGCGTACATTTACATTTCAAGGAAGCATAAATTCGAATTTTCTTAAGACATTTATAAATTATTAATAACCGGTGTGTATGTTATTTAATTGCGTTATTTATTATTATTGAGATTAATAAGAAGTGAATGTAAAATAATGTCAGATTGATAACAATAACCATATTTAATTAATAAGAATATTTGAAAGGTGTATGTATCTATAAAGTTAAATTTTTGTTGACGCTCTCTGGCTTCAATTAGATTATAAGAGCAATTCTTCTTCCAATCTTCAATGACGTTAGTAATGACAGTATTACATATATGGTTGTGAATAAATATTATTAACGCCCTACAAACTTTTTGAAAAATACTTTCCATAGAGCAGACCGTTCACTTAGAAACAACAACTACTTCTCTGGCTACATGACACGACATACATTCAATTACACAAGATAAACAGGGTTAGGATATCTGCACGATATAACCAACCTTCTGGTTTGTAATTATAGAAGCGACAACATCACTCGTAGCTAGACCGATGTATGTACGCTTCATCAGTACAAGGTAGATATCATCCGTCCAGAAGCTCTGAAAGCATCATCCTGGATTGGAGACAATGTTGAAATCACATCAATACATCATCATAAGTGAAGGAAATGTTAAGAATGAGATGACAGCTTCATTCTGCTTAGTTGTGTGTTACATTGTGAATCACATCTAAAATGAAAGACAGCTAATTTTTGAAAGATTACAACTTATGAATTACACATTATCAATATACAGTATGCGAAAACTCTATCCAGTCCATTCCATTTACACAAGTACGACAAGGAAAATATGAGAAAACCTGCTTGAAAGAGAGAGAAGCATAATTGTGATTCATTCGAGGTTCATCCATTCAGCTCTCGTCATTCTTCCAGCCTCGGATGAACTAGATACGCCCAGAATTATTCTTCTCTCTCTTTCAAGCAGTTTTTCTCATATTTTCCTTGTCGTACTTGTGTAAATGGAATGGACTGGATAGTTTTCGCATACTGTACATATGTTTAAGCACTTGCAATAGGATCAGTGGATATTAAGTTAGGCATTCAAGATAATAGTTATTTGTTTTACTAGGCATAAAAGCACAAGATTTAATGCCAAGGCATTAAATCTGCTTTTCTGTCGTGTGAAACATATAATTTTTTCTTCAAATTTGTTCCAATTCCACGCAAAATCGACTTTTTCATATTAAAATTGCGTTTCATTATCAATATCCAAATAGCTAAATTATTAAGCGTTTTCGATTATTCACTTTTGGCTGCTAGTAGCAGCTCGTAGTAACTGAATTCCGTTCGTTTATTACCGGGCGTGACGCCTTGTCTTACCTTCCCCTTGCCCCTCAAGCACATACCGAAAAGTATGAGCTTCAAGCCATGGACATTAAATATTTGACGTTTGTCCGGTTTGACGTTTATTTAAAGGTTAAGATTGTGCCGATTACGATTTAAACCTTACTAAAAATATCTAAATATGCAAAATTATATTATCAAAAACATTATAATTGAAAACTGTTCTCCTAACAACACAGGAAATTCATTGGCATTGGCACATGACAAGTGGTTTTGAGGATCCTAAAAAATCGTGTTCGTTTTGCTTAAAAGTCGTGACGACTGAGGCGTCACGCACAAGTGCTTGAAGCCCAAATAAACGAAAGCAACATTTATCAAAGGTAACTGGGCCCTGCGTTACTATGTTTACCGCTGATGACGTTTGTTGAATATGTTTGTTTACTGTTCACTTTGTCATTGTCAATTTTGAAAAGTTGTCATGCTAGAAATGGATTTACTGCAAAGTGAGGATGAATTGATGCAATTAACACCACCTGAGATAAGAGACCAGGCGCGAGATGTGAACTGTATATGAACTCACATACAGCAGATTCATGGAATATAGACAGAAGAAAAATATAGGATCTTTCTCTGAAAATGTGCTGATTGTCTATTTTTCCGATCTTTCAAAGAAAATGAAGCCTTCAACGTTATGGTCTACCTATTCGATGTTGAAAGCTACCCTGAACATAAAAAATAACATTGATTTGGCAAAATACCTAAAGTTACGGGCTTTTTTGAAACGCCAGTCAGACGGTTTCCATGCAAAAAAATCCCGAGTTTTTCAAAGAGAAGAAATCGAGAAATTTTTATCAGATGCCCCAGATTAACTGTATTTGTGTACGAAGGTAGGAATATATTGAAAATGATCTATTATGGATTAATGAACTAATTTTCAATTTATATTTTAGGTTGTACTTATTGTTGCAGTCGCTGGGGCTTGTAGATGTGATGAGCTTTTGCAAATGAAAACAGATGATATAAATGATATGGGCGACAAATTGCTAATTATGCTACCAAATACTAAGACCAAAAGATTTAAATGATTACTTGGAAGGTTGCCTAGCAACGAACTTTTTCTGCCTAGGCATTAAAAGTAAAACTTCTAAGCCTGCCAAGTGTCATAAAAGGCCGCTTTTAATGTCATTTGGAGAAAAAAGAAATTAAATGCAATTTACAAACCAGAATGGTTGGTTAAATATTGTAGATCATACCGACTCCGTTTGACTAAGAAGTGTTATTCAATGTCCGTCGATGCTTTCAGCCCGGGAAGTAGTTGTATCTTCTTGGTTGAACGTTCACTGTTTTTGAAAATATTTTTCAAAACTTTGTAAAGCGTTAGAATAATTTATTTTATCGCCAACCGTCAGTAAGGCCGTCAATTATCAGATTGATTTCCGGAAGTAAACAAAAATTTTACCTTCCTTTACTTTATCTGCCGCATTTGCGGCAGGTAAAGTAAAATGCGGCAGGTAAAGTATTTTGACTTTGACATTATACCTACTCGAAAATCATCATCTGTCAGTATCACGCTTCTCCCTATTAAGGCTCGATAATAGTTTTCTTGCGATTTATTCATAACAAATTATTGTTGGAACTCCTTTGACTTCAGGAATTAACTTTTATAGTGCTTCAGGGTGTACCTTTAATTTAAATTTAACAAATAATAAGTAGATTTGTTCTATATGTGCTGTTTACTTTGTCATGATAAAATGCAATGAAATATACCTCAGTTTCTTATATTCTGAATTCTGAGTAGTTGGCGATAAAATTTTGTATGCACCACATCAGTAAAGTGTCTTTATCGGACTCGTCAGACTCGTCCGATAAAGAATCACTTTACTGCCTTGGTACATAAATAACTATATTCTTCGATATCTTTTGCTACATTTAAAATAATAAAGTCGTTCACTTCGGGTATAAAGTCAAATATAGCTTTCTTAATTCAAGTTTCACAACTTATAATTAAAGCATCACAACCTAAGAACAATTAGACCAACAAATTAATTTAAAAGATCAATATATAACAATAAAATTTAAAATATTTATACATTATACATTAGGTTTTAAAAATATAATCCAGTGAAACCAAATTCCTATATTACTTTTAAATAATTTATAACTTTTTAACGTAATTTTAATAACATAAATTAAAAGATAACATACAAAAAAAATCTGTAAGTTTATTATGAAAAATGGTCTTGGGAAGGTATTATGTGTGTCAAGAGTACCTCTTTAATTATATTTTTAACCATTAAAACAACCAAAGAAAATAGGTAACGCCATAATTTTTAATAGCTATAATTATTTAGAAAAAAGTTATTGTTGAACAGAATATAAGTAGGTACCTAGTACATTCCTCGGATGCATCTGAACGAATCTAGAACGATTTTTATAGATTTAGATCAAGTAGATTATATAAATCAATAATATTAACAGCAAGATGGAGATGTTTTTATTTCATCCTTAGGCAACAATTATAAGCTAATGATATACTTAAAAGCATACCAAGAAATTATACACTGTGTTTTTTATAAGATGCCACAAAGGGATTCCTGTACAACACTGTCAAACGCGGGCTGATTTTTTTACCAAATAGCGTTCAGAAAAAATAATAACAGATTTGGATATAAGTTCAAATTCACTTTTAATTTTCTTAAATATGCTCTGGTTTAATTGATAGCTATGATAGCTATGGATAGCTATGTTTAAAAAAGTCGAACTCCATTTTTATACCACTTTCGCATACTTTCAACCGCGTAGAAGATAGCAAGGCGGGTAAAAGGAAAATTAAAAGTTAAACCTGAAGTATGACAGTTCGGGAGAGGGATGAGTTGCGCGCAGCGGTCATTTTCTACCTGAATACGAGTAAGAGCACCAAAATTAGGAGCCAAATTGCGCGCAACAAGATAAACACAAGATTACCTACTCCCTACTATTAGGACAGTCCCGATAACAGAACATTTATTGGCTGGTTATTGTCTTGAAATTTTATTACAACAAATATCCTAATCACAGTATTTTTTTTATAAGCACCCCTTTGCATTATTATCAAAATTACGTATTCCGGGAATGCTGATAAAGGTTACTCTGAGACACCCCTTATTAAATAATTAAAATTTTAACCATTGCGCGCAACTCACCTATGCCAGCAGTTCGATTCGCCGCTGTAGTGAATTTTTTTCTTTTTGTTTTTCGTTTTCTTCACAATTTTTGTCTAAATTTAAAATAAAGCAAAGTCATTTGTTTTGAGATAGTATATTATGCAATGGGCACAAAATTATGCCCATTTTGCACGAGTATGAAATTTGCAGCACGAGCCGTAGGGAAGTGCTGCAAATCCTACGAGTGCAGAATGGCCATTTTGTTGCGAATTGCATACTATACTTTTTCTATGACAACATATCGTTCACGTTTAATACAGACATGCAAACATTGCATTGAAAGAAATAAACTGATAATATTCATCTACTCCGAATTCGCCGCTAATGGGCTTTCTATCAGAATTAAAATATAAATTGCAGAAATATGTAAATATTTTCTTTATTGCTATTTCTAATAGGTACACAGTAATAGAAACCTATAAAAATGTATTTATTTAATTAAATGCTCAAATTGTTTTCCATTTGCTGCTAAACAGTGTCCCAAACGATCATAAAAGTCCGCCGTACATTATTAATAACAATTCTACTAATTTTTCTACATTCATTGATAGTAATATTTTTCAATTCATCTACTGTCTCCGTTTCATATTCAACCCCCTTATTTTTCAGGAAACCCAAAATTTTGCGTTTTTAAAATTGATACTAAATTGCCTGAACTTTTATTTAAGTAAATAAATTTTTGAAACAAATAACTTTATTTTAAATTTAATGTTTTTTAGACAAAAATTGTGAAAAAAGAACTGAAAACATAAAGATTTCACCACAGCGGCGAATCGAACCGCCATACTACAGGTTTATCTTTTAGATTTCCTGTGCTTCTACCTGCCTTGCTATCTTCTACGTGGTGAAAAGTATTCGAAAGTGGTATTAAAATGGAGTTCAAACTTTTTTAAACATAGCTATCCATTTTTTCATTAAATCAAAGTGAATTTGAAAAAATTAAAATTGGATTTGAACTTATTTTTCAACGACCTTTCCAAATCTGTTATTATTTTTTATAAACGCTATTTGGTAAAAAAGATAGCTCGCGTTTGACAGTTTTGTACAGGAATCCCTATGTCGCATCTTATAAATAACACAGTGTATACTCCATTTCACGAATTTCTTCTTTATGTTCCTTGTGGTGTATTCATTATTCATTCTTTTGATTATTTTCTGAAATTAAATCACAATATTTTTTAATGGGGTGTTAGTGTTAAGCCGGTTTTTGGTGATTTGTTGAAATATATTAGTACTTCTTGACAAAAATTAATTTATAAATGTTTCAAACCGAATATATCAGGAAAAAACAGGAAATTAGGAATCCCTAAATGTTTGCAACTTTCACTACAGTTACCTCACAAACCTGAAGATGAAGTTATCCACTTTCTGAATCTATGTTTCATGAACTAATAGCCAATTACAAAAAGACCGCACTCAAATCAGTGCGTCAAATCACTTCCCGCACGCTTGTAGATGAAAAAACAGAGCATTGCGTTAGTATTTTTTGGTTAAGGTTGGTTAGTTTTCCTTCACAATTTTTCAAGTTGGAATAATGTTAGTATCATATATATCTTGTTTTGTATCATACAGCACAAACACAGCAGTTACAACGCCTCGTAAAAAGTTTATAACTTTGCCAGCAGTAAAAGTTAAACGAAAATTATAGTTTGAGGCTGAGAAGCAAACATAAACAGACTACAACTAGTTACTATTAATTGCTGTGAAGATTATTTTGATATGTAAGTAATTATATATGTAGGTATGTGTATTTGGATGTACGAAAAATATCTTCACTAACAAAAATAAAAACTTACTGTAAATACGTTAACGAAAACTAATAATGGTAAGATAAAATAATCTAACAGTCTTAAAATTATAAATCGGAAGTAAATTTAAACAACTCATAAGTCATTCTATTTAAAGCAATACAACATAAGCATAACCACATAAGCATAACCTATACTTCATTGCGATTTAAAAAAGAAGACGACAGAATTGTGGTCCTATGTCAACTCTTATGTAGCTAATTTCTCTTTTATAGGGTATGTACGTCACAGCATAAATGGCGAGCTGTTTAAATCATACAAAAGTTGAAATTTTAAATCGACATAAAAACTTTTAACACTTAATTCAACGTTTCGGTATCACTCCAGCTACATTTATCAAGAATATTCGCCTATTTTGGATTAAGTACGATGACATCGACTAAATAGTACAACTGTGCGAGAAGTATATACAGTGTGTAAAAGCCGAACGGAATAAATTCATTATTTATATAAAATTCCGAAGCAAGTCAAATTTAAATTACAAATTGACATATTTCAACGTGAAAATGCGATCCTTACTTTCAACCCCCTTCGACTAACAGGTAGAATACCCAATTTTGGAACTTTAGTTCTTTACGCCAGGTTATGTTTGAGCGACCAGGGGTCGCGACGCAAAAGATCTGACCGTTACGCGTTACGTTACGCTGCGTTATGTTACATTGCTTCGTTATGTGCCTTGCTTTTGCGTGCTTGTGCCTCCTTAGTCTCTCTCTCGTTTACGAAGCAGCGATTCATAATAATAAATATGCTCATGCCCGGATTCGAACCCGGGCCGCCCGCGTGCAATGCGAGCATTCTAACCCCTAAACCACCGATGCTATATTGAAATTCTATGCAAAGCTGGTATTCGCAATGCTAGTGATCTACTTGAATTTCGGATAAATTTTTACTATTATTTCCATAATTTTTTTTGCGCGATTAAGGGGTCTAGCTAATTTTCGAAATACAGGGTGTTGAAATTTTGAAAACTTGAATGTCTTAATTCGATAACTTTAAAATGGATGGATATATTGATTTGACATTTGGCAGGTGGTTTTTAAATGTAAAAGGGCATATTTTGAAAGAAATTGTAGTTTGTGCAACTAGTGTGGATATGATGGCCATATCGCACGAGGACGAAGATGAATCGTTCAAGTGCGATATGGATAATCCACACGAGTCGAGCAGCATATTTTTTCTACGACCCACTTAGGA